>JARHVA010000347.1:4757500-4777500 GCA_037957365.1 Torreya grandis
GCAAACATAGTCATATCATGAGCATGTGCATGTTGAACATGAAGATGTATATGAAAAGGTATATTTAGAGGTATGAAATTATTTTAGGATAATTTAATACATGTGATTAAGGTGAAAATACATTGAGGATAGTTTCAAGGTGATCATATAAGGGTAGGACCTACAGATCAAGTTTGCAACTAGACCATTTCTAGACCTTGCTTGGCCTAATGAAGCATCATGATATATTTTTAAGGTTTTATAAGGATGTTTGAAAAAATTTAAGAATATGAGATGTTTTGTGATCATTTTAAAGTATTATAATCTTGAAAAGAGGTTTAAAATTTAGTTTAAGGCCTAATGAAGTATGAAGACTCAGATGTAGAAATCTAGGTGTTGAGAGCATGGAATTATGAGGTATGAGCTTTTATTTCCAAAAAATTATACACATATGAGAATTTTAATAGGTATATATGTTGTTTCAATCATGTTCACAAAGTTTGAGGTCAAGGTTTTTAATAAAAGGCATGAAAAGTGGTTTTGAGATCTCTCGAATACAAATAATGAAGGCATGAAAACTCAAGGACTTTTAGGTGTTTATTGGCATGTGTAACCTCTAAATGGGAACTTGATATGTTAATTATATATCTATAATGGTCATAGATAAGAAGTATAGGAATTAGTTTTGGATTTAAGGGTCAACCCTTTATGAACAATCATTAATATCAAAACCTATGTTAAACCTCTTTAAAACTTTAACAAGGACCCAATGTGAAATATATTATTAAAAATAGACTATAACGGTATAAAATGGATATAAAAAATATTGGAACATTATTAAACTCTCCTAGGTACCTCCAATTTTGATTGAGTTATTAGGTGCATGAGTAGACCCTATAGGAAGTGTACATTTCTCAAATATTTGCTATAACAGATAGAGTTGACCAAATCAAGAAAATAAAATGGATGGAGGATGAATATTTTGAATCATATTTAATTTATATGAGGGATTATACAAAATTTAAATCCCTAAAGTATGAAAAAACCATTCATTCAACTTAGCTAGTCACTAACAAGCCTAATAGTGGAAATAATGAGAAACCTAGGCAGTAGTGAGAAGTTGATTAGGGATGTGTTATCATGGAATAATGATGGAAAAAAATGCATGGAGGTGTTTATAAATAATTTTAATAAATTATAATTTTTTTTATAAGTGTTTTATGACATATATTATAGTGAAAACGTTACTCACAAGTTGACCTATCTGATCTAGATGAGACAGTGAGATACAAAGTTATGAGATTGGTTTGGAAGACCAACATTGTCATTTAACCATATTATTTTTATTTATAAAAATGGTATAATTATATAATATGATCATATACATACATAATAATTATTTTTAAATGGTCACACATGTGTTGAAGATCTTTTTCACCATGACTGTACTTTAAGGTAAATTGGCAGTTATAGGTAAGCAAGTTGCAATGATGAGTTTGAGACTCTATGCCCTAAGTTGAAGTATCTAATGAACATGATATTATTTTTTGTGACATTTATTTCCTATACAATGTTTTTTATAAAGTTTTAGATTCATTTAAATTTATTGAAATGTTGAAACCAAAATGGCTTAACTAGTTTTGGTTTGACTGTGTGTACTAAAGATAAAAGATTGGTCTACAAGACAAATATTTAACATTAGACATTGTAATTTTTGTATTTTAACATGGTATATAGATTTAAAAGGATATTTTTAAAGTATAATTTGTCATGTGACTATTTATTTATAGTATTTAAAAGTAATTTATTCATGATTAGGTTTTGGAGTGTTTTGACAATTCTGAGTGGGCTATTTGCAGATAAGTGTTTGAGTCCTTTTGCCCTAAGTTGAGAAGCATAAATAATATGGTGATTACCTTTAGGTCATGTATTTTTTAATATTTTGAATTATTTTTATGGTTATTTAATTAATTTTTGTTTAATATCCTGTAGTTCAATACAAACTTTCTACAGGTTCAAAGACCTAATTGTGAATAGTACTAATGGTGTGCTTCAAGTGGTGGTTGAAGCTAAAATTTTACATAGACCTAAGATTAACTTAGTGAGGTTAAATTTCAGTGTTATGTGAAGTTTTCTTACCTTGTGTTTATTTTGAATGTGTTCTAAGGAGATCAAAGGGTACCATGTGTTATTGAAGGCCAAATTGAATTAGGTTTCCTTAAGGCCTAAATGAGATTTTGGTATTTTATGTCATGGATGACATATTATAATGTTTGATACATGTATGAAATGTGTTATAATACCTATTTAAAGGATAATCCAAGTTTTCAAGTGTATAGGGCTGACCAATAGGTATATGAGCAATAGGTTTGTATATATATATATAAGGCAATTTTAGGCCTATTTGTGTGAGAAGAGTGAAAGTGAATAAAATAACATATTTTTGAGAATGAATTATTTTATACCATCAAATGAGTGTATATTATATGATATTAATATTTAACATAGGTTATATGTATGAAAATCAAGGTCATACAACTTAATTAGTCTTGAAAAGACCTAATTGAGTAAAGAGGATTAGAAGGTAGTTTAGAAGGATAAGAGTGTGAAGAGCTAAAAAGGTGGTCATAATCAATTCATTGAGAAATAAGGTATATTTAAGGTTATCAAAGTAATCAAGTGACTAATTTGGTGCTGAGTCATCTAGGGGGTTGGTGCCTCTTTGTAAGTTGTTGCTTAGCTAGTTGGGGTTGGTGCTCTATGTAGAGTTGGTGCTTCACTAAATTTGGTGTTTATCTTATAAGAATATATTATATTTGAAAATATTAGTGGTTTTTATTCCCCTTGAGGTTTTCCAACATATGTGATGTGTTATTTTGTTTCATGCTTATGTGGATAGGTGTTTTTTGCTTGCTATATCTATATGCTTATTTGAATGCTTCATGATTACTTAAGTGAAATCTATAAGAAATTTTTTGAAGACTAATTCACCCCCCTCTTAGCCAGTTTTATTCCAAAATTTGGTATTATATTAGGTCCTTTGAATTAGGCCTAATAGTCTAAAGGAGATCATAGAAGTAAGGATGGCAAGTGAGCAAGTTCAAGGTGGTTTCTCTACTAGAAATATCTATTCTTCAATGAGATTAATTATGATTTTTGAAGAATAAAAATGACATATATAATGTAAATTTTCCATGACATATGGTAGTTAATTATGGATGGATACATTCCACCTCTTACACCACCAACTGATGCAGTAGGTAAGAAGGAAAGTGAATGCAATTCCAAGGTAATGAATGTCATTCTATGTGGCCTATCAGAGGTAGAGTTGGTGAAGGTGATGGACTATAATTCAGCCAAGGTAATATGGGACAAATTGAATACTATATACGAAGGAGACACCAAGGTGAAAATGTCCAAGATGTAGACCTAACAAAGATAATTTGAAAGTTTGAAGATGAATTAAGATGAAACCATTGCATCTTACATGTTGAAGTTTAATAAGTTATCAATGCCATTAGAGGATTAGGAGAAAAAGTGAAAGAGTCTATAGTTTTTCAAAAGGTATTGAGATCACTAACTCCTAATCTTGATTCTAAGGTGTCTATAGTAGAAGAGATGTGATATTTGTAAAATTTTGAAATGGATGGGCTTCATGGCATCTTGACTACCTATGAGATGAGAATAAATGAAAGAAGACCCCCCTAAGAAAGAAGTAGCTTTCAAAGTTGAGAAGAAGCTAAAATCCAATAAAGTTAAGGATGAGGTATGTTTAGATGTTGATGATGATGAATTGATAGCCATTTTTGCTAAGAAATTGAGGTTTAAATTTGGTAAGTACAAGGGTAAGTTGCCTTTCAAATGTTTCAACTATGGTAAGATTGGTCACTTTACATCTAAATGTCCTAATAAAGATAATACTAAGCATGATGAACATCGTGGAGATGATAAAAATACATAGAATCTTGATAAAAGAAAGAAATATTTAAGGAAGTATGAATGTAGGAAAGGGTTATTTAAGAACAATAAAAGTTTTTATACCAAAGAAGATAATAAATCACTTGATGTAAGTGACACAAATACATTTGATAGTGATGATGATGATAATAAACATGAGAATGAAAGTAATGAAACCTTATTCATTTCCATATAAATAGATTTGCTCAAATGGGAAAGGACTTATGGTTGATGAATAATCATATGAAAAATAATTTGAAATGAACTTTGAGGTAGAATTGTTGAGTGATCTAGAAGAGTTGAAGATTAAAATAAGGAAGAGTCACAAACTCAGATCATTAGTCAAATACTATGAAGATAAAATTGATTTATTTGAGGAGAGACTAAGTAACACATTCAAGGAGTATGATGACATCATCAATTAGATTAAAGAGTAGAAGGATCTAGATAGTCACTGCTAGTTTAAAAGCTAAAGAAGAAGAATACACTAGTTATGTAACTGACATGGAATCCTTAAAAGTTGAGTTGGATTGAGCATATAGAAATTTTAAGACCTTTTTGAAGTTTGAAAAGAGTATCGATGATCTAGATAATATCTTGAATAGTCGATAATCTGCAAGTGATAAGATAGGTCTTAGTTTCAAAGAAGACCAAAAAGAGTCAGCTCAAGTCAAAGAGAAGATTAATGAAGATAGGAAAGTCAACACGAAAGATCAATCAGACACCTTAATGATATGAGGTATTCTAATTTATTTAATGGTTATTGTTATGCATGCAACCAATTTGGTCATAGATTAAGAGAGTGTAGAAGACCCTCTAAAAATGAATATACATGGGATTATGAAAGGAATAATCAATTAAGGGGTGTGAATGGAGTTGTTTTCTATATTTGTCATAACATGGGACACATTTCAATATTCTATCCTAATAGAGTTATAAGTCCATCAAGTCAAACCAAGAGGTTTAAAGCCCCTAAAGTGTAAGAGAGAAGGTAATTGAATGTGTGGAAACCAAACATAGTAAAGATGAGTCATGATCAGTCTATGAGCCCAAGTGGACTATTTTTTATGATAGATCATACTTTATATGTGAAATCAAGGTATGAATATATAATATAAACTCATATAGTTGATCAAATGGTTGATGAAGAGGTCAATTCTAGGGTGTCAATCAAACCTAAAAGGATTCTAAAAGACACTTAGTCATGTGAAAGCATGGATATCTAGGAATCCCTTGAGTTTGTATTATTTTAGTTCCCTATGGAAAGGGGTGAATCCATTAAGTTTCATGGGGACACTCTTCAATTATCAGGATCATGGTAGATACTTGAGGGGGAGCTATTCATGTTCTTGACTAAGATTGATCTATGTTGAGAAGTGGTCTTGTAATCTAAGTTCAATTGAAGAACGTATGTATGGAGTGGAGTTCATGTTCCTATAATTATTAATATTTTATGTATTAATATTTTATTACAAGAATGAGTGGTTTTAGAATTTTTAGTAAGTATGACCCTTTGTCATTAATGTCAAAGGGGGAGAAAGTTCAAGAAGGTAGATTGACCAACTTGGGAAAGATGAGAGTGATTAAATTAAAGAATGTTTTACCATCAATGAAAAAGGGGGATTTTGTTGAGAAATGTTGTAATTTATGTCAAATATGATTTCATTGATGTCAAGGGTGATCTCATTTGATGTCAATATGCATCTGGTGAAGATGCATGGTGAGTGGTCTTTGAGGTATGATCTTGTATGCTTGATGTGACAAGGAAGCCATATGACAAGAGAGAATTTGAAGGTAACCTAATGTATCTTATATTAAGAAATAATTTGAAGTCAAACTAATTATTCTTATATTGGTTGATGTCAATTTCAATGTCATAGTTTATGTCATCTTATTTTTGTCGATACTGTCATAGAGAGCTTTGATGGTCAAGTGGCTATTAAAGCATGGCTATGAGGCTCTAGGTCTATATGAGGACTTGAGAGCATGTTGATCAAAAATATATTATCTAAGTGATGTGGGATTTTTATCTAAAGAATGATATTATTTTATATCATTTAGGTAAACATGTTTTAGTACTAGTTATTGAGTACAAGGTGTCTTAAAAAGCCTAGTCATAGCAAGCATAGTCATAGCATGAGTATGTGCATGGTTAGCATGAATATGTATGTGAAGAGATATATGAAAAGGTATGAAATTATTTAAAGAGCATGTAATACATGTTATCAAGGTGTAGAAATATCAAGGAGAGTTTTAAGGTGAGCCTACAAGGATAGGACCTATAGATCAAGTCAACAACTAGACCATTTCTAGATCTTGCTTAGCTTAATAAAGCATCATGATATGTTATAAAGGTTTTAGAAGGATGTTTGACATTGTTTAATCATGTGAGATGTTATGTGAGCATGTGAGTGAAGTATTATGAGATTGAAAAGAGGTTTGAAAGTTAGTTGAAGTGCTAATGAGGTGTGAAGACTCAGGTGTAGAAAGACAAGTGTTAAGAGCATGGCCTAATAAGGCATGGGTTTCTATTTATAAGGAAAGTATAGATATATGAGTGATTTTAGAGGTATAATATGTTTTTTTAACCATGTTAACAAATTTTTATTTTATCATTTGCAATAAAAGGCATGAAAAGTGGTTTTAAAGTCTCGTGAATATACATAATTAAGGAATGCAAACCTAAGAAGGACTTTCAGTTATTCATTGGCATGTAACCTCTACATGAGAACCTAAGATATAAATTCAATATGGGGAATGGTCCTAGATAAGATATATAGGCATTGGTTTTGGATTTAAGGGGCAATCCTTTATGAACAATCATTAAAATAAAAACCTATGTTAAACGTCTCTAAAACCCTACCAAGGACCAAATGTGAAATATATTGTTAAAAATAGCCCAAAATGGTCTAAAATGGATATAAAAACTATTAGATCATTTATTAAACTCTCCCAAGTATCTCCAAGTGTCATTGAGTTATCAGGGGTATGAGTAGACCCTATAAGAAAGTGTACATTTCTTAGAGATTTGTTGTAGCAGTCAAAGTTGCCCAAGTCATGGAAATTAAATGGATGGAGGATGAATATTGAGAATCATTTTTTGTGTAAATTAAGTATTATGGATAATTTCAAGCTCTCAAGTATGCAAAAATGGTCATTCAAGATAGCTAGTCATTAGCAGGCCTAATGGTAGAAACAGTGAGAAGTTGATTAGGGATGTGTTATAATGGAATAGTAATGGAACCAAATGAATGGATGTGTTTTTAAAAAAAATTAATACATTATCATGTTTGTTATAAGTTTTAGATCATATAAATTATAGTTAAAAAATTGCTCACAAGTTGACCTGTCTGGTTCAGATGAGACAATGAGATATAAGGTTATGAGAATGGTTGGTAAGACTAATATTTCCATTTGAAAATATTAGATTTATATATAATAATGGTATAATTATTTCATAATATAATTTAAATTCATCTTAAGTATATATAAATGGTCACACAAGTGTTGAAGTTCATTTTTACCATGATTATGTTTTAAGGTAAATTCACAGTTCTTGGTACACAAGTTGTAATGATGAGTTTGAGACTCCATACCCTGAGTTGAAGTATCTAATGCATATGATTTTATTGTGTGGGAAATTTATGTCCTATACATGCTTTTTATAAGGTTTTATAGCTATTGAAAGTGATTTAAATGTTGAAACTAAAATGGCTTAACTAGTTCTGGTTTGATTGTATGTACTAAAGATAAAAGGTTGGTCCACAAGACCAATATTTGACATTAAACCTTATGATTTATGTATTTTATAGTGGTATATAGATGTAAAAGGATGTTTTTAAAGTATCATTGGTTATGTTAAGTTTATTTTTAGGTATTGAAGATCAAGTTGTTTATGATTGGGCTTTGGAGTCTTTTTGGTAGTTCTGAGTGGGTTATTTGTAGATAAGTGTTTGAGTCCTTTTGCCCTGAGTTGAGAAGTATAAATCATATGGTGATGACCCTGACGTCATGTATTTTTTTTATTGTGAATTATTTCCATGTTTTTTCAATTAATTTTTTTTTAATCTCATATAGTTCAAGATAGACTTTATGTCGGTTCAAAGACCTAATTGTGAATAGTACTAATAGTGTGCTTCAAGTGGTGGTTGAACATAAAATATGTCATGTACCTAAGATGAAATTAGTGGGGGTATTATTGAGTTTTATTTTAAGTTTTACATCTATATGTGGTGTTTTAAAGTGTTCCAAGAAGGCCAAAGGCTAATGTGTGTGAATGAAGGCCCAATTGAATTAGGTCTACTTAAGACCTTAAAGAGGTTTTGGTCTTTTATGTCATGGATGACCTATTGTCATGTTTTAAAAATGTATTAAACATGTTATAAGACCTATTAAAATTATAATCCAAGTTTTCAAGTGTATATGGCCTACCAAGAGGTATATGAGCAAGAGTCTTGCATATATACAAGGTAGTTTTAGGCTTATTTGTGTGAGAAGAGTACAAGTGAGTAGAATAACATATTTTTGAGTAAAATTAGGTCTTGTATACCATCAAAGGAGTGTATAAGATCTATGATTAATATTTTATATAGATTTTATGTATGAAAATCAAGCTCATATGTCCTAATTAGTCTTGAAGATACCTAATTGAGTGAAGAAGCCTAGAAGGGAGTTTAAGAAAGATAAGACTATGAAGAGCTAAAGAGATGATCATCATTAGTTGGTTGAGAAACAAGGTTTACTAAGGTGATAAAATAACAATTAGGTGGATGATTTGGTGTTGAATAATTTAGAGTGTCATTTCTTCCTTGTAAGTTAGTGTTTTCTAAAGCCTATTTAAGTTGGTGTTTAACTAGTTGGGGTTGGTGCTCCATGTGGTGTTTTAAAGTGTTCCAAGAAGGCCAAAGGCTAATGTGTGTGAATGAAGGCCCAATTGAATTAGGTCTACTTAAGACCTTAAAGAGGTTTTGGTCTTTTATGTCATGGATGACCTATTGTCATGTTTTAAAAATGTATTAAACATGTTATAAGACCTATTAAAATTATAATCCAAGTTTTCAAGTGTATATGGCCTACCAAGAGGTATATGAGCAAGAGTCTTGCATATATACAAGGTAGTTTTAGGCTTATTTGTGTGAGAAGAGTACAAGTGAGTAGAATAACATATTTTTGAGTAAAATTAGGTCTTGTATACCATCAAAGGAGTGTATAAGATCTATGATTAATATTTTATATAGATTTTATGTATGAAAATCAAGCTCATATGTCCTAATTAGTCTTGAAGATACCTAATTGAGTGAAGAAGCCTAGAAGGGAGTTTAAGAAAGATAAGACTATGAAGAGCTAAAGAGATGATCATCATTAGTTGGTTGAGAAACAAGGTTTACTAAGGTGATAAAATAACAATTAGGTGGATGATTTGGTGTTGAGTAATTTAGAGTGTCATTTCTTCCTTGTAAGTTAGTGTTTTCTAAAGCCTATTTAAGTTGGTGTTTAACTAGTTGGGGTTGGTGCTCCATGTGGATTTAGTGATTCACTAAATTTGATGCTTGTATTATAGTAATAGAGTCCATTTATAGATATAAATGGGTTTTCTTCCCCTTGAAGGTTTCTTATGTATGTTATGTGTTCTTGTGTTTCATGCTTATGTGGATAGGTGTTTATGCTTGATATCTATATGCTTATTTGAATGCTTAATGATTGATTAAGTGAAATTGATAAGAAAGTTTTTAAATACTAATTCACCCCTATTTATTCATTTTTCTTCCAAAAACCCCCTTATCATTCATCATTGTCTCTCATCAAACTTAATTATCTATCATCATCTCAAATGACACTATCATTGGTCCAAACCATCCCTTATCATCCCTAATCACTCCTTCATTAGCTCTCATCATCCCTAATATATCAATCATCATCCCTCATAATCCTTAATCACTCCCTCATTGACCTTCATCATCCCTAATAGTCCTTAGGCACTCCTTCATCATCCCTAATCATCCCCAATAAATCTTGATATACCCTCATTATCTTACATCACACCCTCATCAACCTCATCATGTCTAATCATCCCTAATCATCCCTCATTACCCCTCATCATCCTTAATCAATCCCACATCATCCCTTATCATACATAGTCACTCCCTCATCATCCCTCATTGTCCCTCATTGGCCCTTGTCATCCTTAAACATCCCTAATCACTCTCTCTTTAACCCACATTATCTATAATTATCCCTAGTTACTCCTCATCATCCCAAACCATTCCCAATCACTACTTCATCAGCCCTCATTGTCCCTAATCACACCTTCATTGACCCTCATCCTCCCTAATCACTCATTTATCATCTTCCATTACTCTTCATCATCCCTAGTCACACCCTCATTGGTTTGCATTATTATTAATCATCCTTAATTAGTTCCTAATAATTTATCATCTCTAGTCACTCCATAATCATTATTAATCACTCTAAGCATTCCCTCATTATTTTTGGTTTTGGGTTTAAAGGGTTTTTGGGTTAGGGGTTAGAGGTTAGGGTTTTGGGTTTAAAGGTTTCATGTTTAAGTGTTTTAGAATTTATAATTTATGTCTTAGGGTTTAGGGGTTAGGATTATAGGATATGGGTATGGGTTAGGGGTAGGGAGTAGGTTTTGTGGGTTAGAGGTTAGGGTTTATATGTTTGGGTTTTGGTTTTTAGGGTTTAATGTTTTAAGGAGTATGGATTAGGGTTTAAAGTTTATTATTTATGGTTTTAGGTTATAAAGGTTTAGAATTAATATTTAATATTAGGTATTGGCATTCTATTTATGGTTTAGGGTTATGGGTTTAGGGGTTAGGGGTTAGGATTTTGGGGTTTGTGAGTTTCAAGGTTTTAGGGTTTAAGGGTGTAGGGTTTAAGGTTTATATTTTAATTATTATGGTCTATTTTATAAGGGTTTAAGTTTTAAGGTTTTAATGTTTAGGGTTTAGGTTTTAATGTTTTAAGAGTTAAGTTTTTATTGTTTAAGAGTTAGGGGTTAGGGTTTAGAGGTTTAAGGTTTGGGTTTTATTCTTTAAGGATTTGATTTTTTGGGTTTTTTGTTTAAATTAAGTTTGGAGAATATGGTTTATGGATTTATGTTGTTTGTCATGAATTTATTGAAATGGTCATAGTGGAAGACTGAATGGGAGTGGGTTGTGTTAATGAAACTAATATTTGAGGGGATGGCCTTGAAATGGATTTAGTTACCTAATCCAACAGTTAAGCTAATCCTAGAGTTGAGCAAATCTAATATGTAGCCATTGATGTAAACTATTAATGGGATGATTGATTCCCCATATTTATGGGTCATCAAAGGAAATGGATTAAAATACATTAAGGTTCTATAACCATAGTAGAATGGATAACTAGATAGATATATAGGTGGTCACCAACATCTATAACTAGGTATAATCTAGTTAATAGAGTTTAACATGTAAGCATGGTACCCATTATTAGTAAAAATGGTTTTTAAAAATTAAAAATAATGATACTTGGACATAGTGCAATGCATTGGGATATTCTACTTTCACTATGATAATAAATTCATAAGTGAAATAGTTTTTAATATATATTTATTACTTATGAATCCTAATAAACTAAGGTGTTAAAAAAATACTAGCTATTATCCTAGTAAGAAGTGGTGTTTATAGGTTCCCTTGTGCATATGGACCTTGATGTGTTTTAAAACTTATATGAACCCTAAGATTAAACCCTAAACCCTAACCCTAAATTATAAAACCTAATCCCAAAACTAATGAACCCATAATTTTTTATGTATTTTACTTTATAGGGTTCAAGGTTTAGGGTTTTGGGTTTAGGTGTTAGGTTTTAGTGTTTAGTGTTTAAGATTTAGGATTTAGGGTCTAGGTTTGATGGTTGAAGTTTCACAATTTAGGGTTTAGGATTTAGGGATTAGGGTTTAGGGTTTAATTTTTAGTGTTGTGGAATAGGGATTATAATTTATATTTTATGCTTTAAGATTTTGGATATGGGATTCAAGGTTGGGGATTATAGGGACATGTTTTAGTTTTTTGGGTTTTAGGTTTAGTTATTGGGGTTCAGGGTTTAAGTTTTAAGATTTTGAATTTTGTGTTTAGGTTTTAGTGTTTAATATTGAGGATATAGGGTTAAAGTTTTATGGTTTAGTTTTAATGATTTGAGAGTTTAGGAATATGGTTTGGGGTTTAGGGTTAAGGGCTTACAAATTAAGTTTTAAGGTTTAGGGTCTAAGGTATAAAGTCTAGGGTTTAAGGTTTTAATATTTTGTGTGTAAGGTCTAGGTTATTAAGTTTATGAACTTTTGTTTTGGGTTTAGTGATAATGTATTAGGGTTAAGGGTTAAATTATTAAGGCTTAGGGTTTAGATTTTAGGTATATGATTTAGTGTTTAGGGTTTAGGGTTTATGGCTTAGGGTTTGGGACTTAATATATAGGGTTTAGGGTTTAGTGTTTGGGTTTTGGGTTTTAGGGTTAATGTTTTATGTGAAAATGGAGTGAAATAGGGTGATTAGTTGCATTCATGTTTGGTATGAGTGATTGTATCATGAATACATGAAGATGTCATATATGAATGTACATGTAGTACTAGGCATGTGGTAAATGTAATGTATAAATGATTGTATCATTACTATATATATGATATATATTACATGTTAAAGGCTAGTCATTTATCCATATTGATAGACAAGTGATTAAAAAACCCATAATGTTTTTATGAATTCAACCTAAATATGCCTTCAAGATTTTACATGAATGTCCTTAGCCACTCTTTTCTCTATATAGGTGAAAATGCCACCTCTTATTTAAAGGTATGTCTCATCTAATTCCTAGTCTCCTTTTTATATATAGATTATAACTCCCCCTATCCTACTTTTCAATCATCCCTTTATTATGACCCCTCTCCATTATCCCTTGATCTAATAATTCCCCATATAATTATTTTCAAGAATGATAATGCCCACACACCTTTCAAGATATGGCTTAGGTATTCAATCAAATATTAGGTATTAAATATATGGCTTAAGTAAGATATATACGTTAAGGATTAGCTATGGGTAATGAAGATCAATATATGGCTCATGTATTTAATCAAGTAAGGAGTACTAAATTAGGTGGGACATACTCAAGTAGGTAGGGAAATAAATATAGGTAAGTTGAGGATACTCAAGTAGGAAAAGTATGTAATACTCAAGTATAAGAAGGTAGTTAGGGCATAGTTAATTAATATCAATATATGGATCAGGTATTTAGGTATGGAATACTAAATATCAAGATATGGCTCTATTATTTAATTAGGTATGGCATGTACTCAAGAGGTAAAGTATGAAAGGCATACTCAAGTAGTTAAATTAGGTAGGGCATACTTAAGTGCAACAAGGTGGGTAGGGAATAGTCAAGATGAATATATGGCTCAAGTATTTAGGTAGGGCAAACTCATTGAGATCTAGATATGGATTAATTATTCATTAGGTAGGGCATACTCAAGTAAGTAAATTAGTTAGGACATACTCAAGTAGATAAAATGTGCATGTAATCCTAAATTTTATCTATCTATTACATACATAACATGATTCAAAACTCCATTTATCATCCTATCCTCTAGTCTTGAATTTATGAAAACTAAGTATTGACCAAAATGTATTTTTTAAAAAAGCACTTCTAAATGGTAACTCCTACAGCTCTATAATTGATTTCAAAATATTTAGAGTGGCCCTAAATTTGTTAATTTAGTAAAATAAATTTAAAGTATAATAATATAATATATAATATAAAATTAAATGTCAACTTAAACTTATTAAATTTTATATTCTTAAACTTATTACATTTATTTTACTAAATATTTACATAAATATATAGGGTTCAAACTCACCAAAGAAAATAATAACCTATTATAATTGAAAGGGAGTACACCCTTTAAACTCCAAGGGATGTATGCCCTTGAAATCCAAAGGGTGTATGCCCTTTAGCATTAAGACCAACCCAGATAATATTTAAATAAACTTGTACCAAAAAACTAAATAAATTTCACATGATTGTGTTCAGTTATAATATCCTTAATGTTACTTCTAGTTCATCTTGTCTATTATTCTATTAATTTCTTGATTCTTTCATCCAACCATCATTCTAAATCCGTATAACCTCATATTCATTTCAACATGTTTTAGTTCCATGCTCAGTGAACCATCGTTAGTATAGGTTATTCAAAAAATCCATTAGAACATGCTACATATTTTATTATGCAAGTTTTAGTTATAACTGTATAGACAGGATATGGAAATTCAAGTTTTTCATTTTATTTATTCTTAGTAAATATTCATTGAAATGTATGTTATTATAAAAGAATAGATATATTAATATACATTATTCACATAGATTAAAACACATATAAAACTTTAAACAAAACCATCAAATGATCTCTATTATTTCATAATTAGAACTCTTTTCCTTTATAATTTTATAGTATTTATAGAGCTTCAAGGATGTTATATTTCTTCCCATTCCTAACCTTTCATTTCTATTTGAGGAAGTATTTTTATCTTCTTAAATACTTTTAATATATAATCATGTGTCATATACATACAAAATGATATAAAATATACAAAATATTACACATCTCACACTTTTAATTCCTACATACTCTATGATTTTTTAGATTGAAGTCTAATACCAGCATAAATCTTAGGCTCCATAATAAATCTTATCTAGATTATAGTTTGATGTTGATCTATTTTTAATAGCATGTATAATGATCAAATTTAACATCTATCTTTTCAAAAGCTTTCTCTTAGGTCAATTTGACCCCTCCAATAGAGCCAAAACTTTAACCACATTGTTAGTAGTTTTAGGGAGAAAAATGAACCACCCCAAAAATACATCCCTAGGGAGTCCCATAGTAAATAGCTAGCCCTAGAAATCCTAGGATTGCCTCTATAAGCTTTATTAAAGTTTAGTTTGACCAAATCATTCCTTGGTGGGATCCATCTAGCATTTTAATGGTATTTTTTCTTCATATTATTATTAAGGGTCACTAAAGGTAAGACAATCTTGGGAAAATCTTCTAAAATTTATAGATATTATAGGATTAACATCTTTTTTAGTGTTATAATAAAGTTAAACATTACCCAAAATCACTTATTCAATCTTATTCCAACATGTCTCCCAATCCATAGTCTTTTTCTCAAATATTTTTTTATTCATATATTTCATGATGTGTCAAATGACATTTCTAGGAATAACAGATGTGAGGTGTTTCAAACCTAAAGGTTAAGCCAAAAGAGCATTATTTGATATATCTTGGGAATACCCAAGGAAGATGAATCCTATAAAAAAATATGGCCAAATATTTTTTGTATAAGAACAATGTAAAATAATATGTTCCATCTATTCACCATTTTTATTACATAAAACACATAAAAGACCCAAAATATCCCATTTTTTAATGTTTTTCCTATGTGATGAATTTATCCAAACAAGCCATCTAGGCAAAATAGTTTTCTCAAGTGCAGAAATTTTATTCCATAATAGGAAAGTAGGATAATATTATTCTACAACTTGTTCTAAAAACACCACATTATAACTAGCTCTAAATCTATATATGCCTTATTTATCCCTTATCCATCTCAATTAATTTGCCTTGTTTCTCACAAATATTAATTTTGAGATAAAATTTTGGGATGAAAACAATTTGTTATCATTTGTTCCTTCAATTTCCTATAATTCTTTCTAAATGTAGATATTTACAACATTGGTATTAGGCATTTCCTCATAATTACAAACTTGTAGTCCCCATTTTTCTAAAAAAACATTCTTTAGATCATCCAAATCCCCTCTTATACAAATCATTGATTCACCTTGCAAATAATCCCACCAGTTTTGACAATCCACCATTTCCCACATCCCATGTCAAATTGTCAAAAAAGTTCCTATTAAAATCCAAGATGCTATAAAAATATGTGAACTAGGAGGTGTATTTTTGAAAAAAATACAATCTTATCAGGTGATCCATTATCTAAATATTTACCTTGAAGCATACAACTCCAAGGAGCCAAAAGTTCTTCACATAGCCACCAAACTAATTTTTCCACCAAAGCCAAGTTCTAATCCTAAAGATGATATTGTTTGTACTTCTTGACACCTTTAATCTACATAAATTTCCCCATTTTACAAGAAAAGTATTCATCTTGTATTCCTTACCATTTTAAAGGAAATGTCTCATTATTTTATTCATGTGATGTGTCACTCCAATAGGACCCTACAAAATAAAACAAAAATGTGAATTACTTGAATCACTATCTTGATCATAATTACCCTTCTTACAAGGATGAATAATTTTTTTGTTCCATTCAGCTATTCTATTTTTCATATTATCAATTAAATTATGCCATAATTTATATTTTGTATGACCAGTGAACAAGGGAACCAAGGTATTTACTAGGTAAATTCCCTATGGTTAGGCCTAACATCTCTAAAATTAAATTTTTCTTTATCTTGGAACATTAATAAAAAAATATATGTTATTTATGAAGGCTAATTTTCTATCATGAAGTAATTTCTTAAAGTTTGAAAGTTATCTTAAGAACCCTTTTCGTAAACATTTCTTCCAAACCAAACAAAATTATTTCATACACAAATTGTAGATATGTATTTGAGGATTACCTATCATGAGCCTTCAACCCTTGAATTCTATTAGTCTTTATCAACCTCCCTAATTATTCCCCAAAATCATACACTATAATAATGAATAAATCAAGAGAAATAGGATCCCCATGTCAGATACCTCTCAAGATTTTGAAAACCCCCATAGGGCATACATTAACTAGGACAAAAAAAAAATTGATTACATAATTCATTGGCCGAGTAATCTAATCTTCTAAAAAACCAAAATCTTTTAATACTTTTCTAAGAAAAATCCAATTGAATCTATCTTAATCCTTCCTTATATCTATCTTTAGTAGCATACCTGACTTTCCATCTAATTTAAGAGTGTGAACAGTTTCATGGATCATGACCCAATCAAAGATTTTTTTTATCACAAATATTCCTTGTTTTATATATATTATGAGAGGTTACAAAACCTTCAATCTCTCTGTAATGGCCTTATATATAGTATTATAGAGAGAAATTGGTTTGAATTTAGCAAAATAAATTAGATTCAATTTTTTATGAATAATATAAATGAATCTACAATTTAAATCCTTGGATATTTTTTAAAACCCTAAATTCATTCACCACTTCTATTATTTCATAGCCAAATATGTCCTATTTTATATTTATATACATACATACATATACATATATATATACATATATATACATATATATATACATATATATATATACATATATATATATATATACATATATATATATATATACATATATATATATATACATATATATATATACATATATATATATATATATAATGAATCCATCTAGACTAGGCACTTTATTAGGCTCCATCAAATGAATGATTTCATTAATCTCTTTCTTAGTAAGAGGCCTCATTTTCTTTAGTAGTAATAAAGAGGGTATATTGGATTAAAAATTATCCACAACCTAGTTGACTTGAACATTATTTTTAGATAATTATTTTTTGAAAACCTCACAACTTCAAGTTTGATTATTTTTAGATCATCTTACCTCTGCATTCTAAATCTAAAAAAAATGATTAAAACTATCTTCTTGAAATCATGGATTGATGGGAAAAAAAATTTTATATCTCCCTCTTTAATCCATGCCTCCTTGTAAATTTACTTCCAAAAAGTATCTTCCCTAGATAAACCTCATAGAGCTTGGTAAGTAGCTCTTGTTCCTTTTAAAGACATTCAACTGGCAGTAAATAAAAAAAATTATTAAAATTCAATTCCATGAGTTCCTCTTCTAATAGATTTTTTTCCCAAAAATATTCCTAAACTTTATCTTATTCTAAACTTTCAAATATTATTTCAATAATTGTATTTTTTTAGAAAACTTGGACACCCTAGATCTCTGACCTAGATCAAAGATACGCCACCATTATTTTAACTACTATCTAAAATCAATCAATATATTATTTTGTTCATTTTATTATATTTTATATGATAGATAAAACACAATTGAAATTCTATAAAAAAATTATGTGGTTACATTGTAAAAACACCTAACTTTTTGAAATGGCTTTTACAAACTAGAAAATACCAACAAAACTACAAGTAACAATGATTTTGGAATCTAACTAGTTTTATTTGCGTTTAATAGAAATAAATTTATTTGACAATTTAATTTTTAATTTTATTTTATTATAACTATAATTTTATTACAATTTAAAATTAATCCTACCAAAAATAATTTTTTTCACTTAACTTCTAAACAGATTTTGCCTGGCTATCTTAAAAACAAAATCACTCTTTTATTAACTAATTTTATTTACAAGGGGAAACTTGTCTAAATAATTTTATACATACATACATACATACATACATACATACATACATACATACATACATACATATATATATATATATATATATATATATATATATATATATATATATTCATTCCTAGGATCTATGGATCAAGATTTAAAACTATTATCTACCTAAAAAATAAAAATAAAAAACTATTATCTACAATAACCATGCAATCTCAAAGCTAACAAGTGTTATGTTTATGATATCCTCTCTCAAACGGAGGTTTAGAGTTTACTTGGCATATAAAATGCAATTTTCTCATTTGAATAATTTTAAATCTATCAATTAGATTATAAATTAATTTAACATCACAACATGCTAGGTTTCTTGGTAAGGCACTTACAATTTTTTATTTATTGATGCCTCTCTCAAGCATATGTTTAAAACTTGCT
Organism: Torreya grandis; assembly: GCA_037957365.1. Classification (NCBI taxonomy): domain Eukaryota; kingdom Viridiplantae; phylum Streptophyta; class Pinopsida; order Cupressales; family Taxaceae; genus Torreya; species Torreya grandis. The sequence goes on from JARHVA010000347.1 coordinate 4,776,300, forward strand.
TTAAAAATGTTATTTGACTAAAAAGTAAACCTAAAAGTAAATTTTAGGAGTCTTAAAATGCTTTTATGACAACCCATGTCCTCATTAATGTCCTAGGAAGGAAAAAAATTATTGAGTTTAATGATAACCATGCTTACCTTTATGATTTGTAAGAAAGAGAAAATCATTCGCATGAGGAGATATTCTTGGGAAGATTTTTTAATAAAAGAGGGAAAAATATGAAGGTAAAATTTTCACCTTTCCATTGGTCAAGAAGTTAATATATTTCCTTATAAAATAAGGGAAATATGTTGGTGAATTATTCTATATGCACTAACCCACCTTACATGTGATACCACCATTTGTGGAAAATACCTTTAGTGGAACCAATGGGGAAATGGGAGCTTGATCTTGTATAATATATTTATACCCTAATCTCCCTTTGTACATTAATTATATATCATTCTACATTCTAGTTATATATTTAGAGACTCATGTTTTCCTCACATGCTATACAATGGATTCTACTATGGTGATGGTATTCAAATGTGATTATGGCCATAGAGTATTGATCACTCCAACATGGTATCAGAGTGGGAGTTTATAAACATTGTTCGTGATTCAACCATTTTTTCTATAGAATGAGCTTCTTCTATGTTTAGATATATATATGTTGTTTTGATCATTATCTAAAGTAAACTTTTAGATCCATATAATGAGTTTCTTTGCTATTTTCAAGATATGTTTTTGGGTTTTTAGATATTTTTTTGGTTCCTTCTCAGAATTTTATATAGATCTAGTTCTATAACTCTTCTTACAAGTTTTAACCCTCCCAACAATGTTCCTAGGCCTCCTAGCACCTTCCTCCTTTGACCATACTAATGCATAACCAAATCTTTTTTTTTTTGGTATTTTATAGGTAACTTGACATTTTTATTATATCGATATGTGCATTGTGTTAGTTTTTGGCATTATTTATTATTCATTACATTACTTTTTATTTCTCAAGAACTATAACTTTTTATTTAGATTAACATCAATTTTAGCTTGATCATTTGATCATTTTCATCTGAAGACACGTTTGAAAATGTTTATTACATTTAGCATTGGTTATTTTCAACAATTTATGATCTCTAATGGCTTTGTTTGCTAGACATGTGTGCCTTAGTGGTAACATTTTACAATACACATGGCCAAAGCATAGTGTATATTTTATACTACC
>JARHVA010000347.1:4782500-4855000 GCA_037957365.1 Torreya grandis
CACTACCACACATTACACAATACACTAAGGCATACAAGACAACATAAACATACACACATCATAGAATGAACCTATTACATCAATGTTTTGTAGAAGTGTAAGGAATTTTAAGTTTAAGAAGGAAGAATAATTCCACTTTAAAACCCAAAATATACCCTTGATGACACCAACCATAACCTTCAATATAGAAATAACCACATGAGGTAAGATAAATAAGACACAAATAAGGTGTTATACATTTACACTTTATAAGATCAACCATTTAGAGATTTATCACTACATGTAGATATAAAATGAGGTAAAAATCAAATTTTTTTATTAATAAAAGGTAAAACAAATGATCGGGGATTCTCCATACCTAGGTGGAGGATACTTCTCAAAGCCAAAGTGGCTCAATGTATAGCATAAGTGTGAGAAAAGAGAAGAGTGTAAGAGAGAGAAGGTATACAAGTGTCATGTAAGTTTAAAAAATAAGACGATTTAGGTAACAACTTCAATAGGTCTATGAATCTATATTTTTCTTCTCTTTATATTCTCCAACTCTCCCAGTGGCGTACGAGTTGAAAAGCTTGTTTGACACCTTGACTAGCTTATTAAAACTTCTCTTCTTCTTGACATGTTGAAAGATAAGTAGCCTTCTTGGTGGTAAAATAAATTTCTCCAATATTTTTCCTCTACTCTTGAGACCTCTCATATGAACACAATTTATTCTTGACACATCACCTCTTTATCATGCAAGGTGTCTAGAGGGCTCTTCATCTCCTTAGGCCTATTTTGCACGCAAGTGTCAAAACTTGGTTTTTTCTTCCTTAACTCATCAAAAAATAATGGATTTCCTATTTATATCATATAAAATGTGAAAATATGCATTTTTAGGTCTCAAACTAGCTCTAACAAGTCATTGTCTACCAAAATCCTCAATTAGGCCTCATTTCTTATAGCATTTTTTCTATATATATCCTTGTGTGGGATTTGTATGGAGGATAATGAGAATATAAGGAAATATTATAGTACCCTATATCCATTTAAGTTTCATGTTCAATTTCATGATCTGAAGCCAAGTGGAAGTCTACTTTTTATGCCTATCACTTTTGCTAGTTAGGCATAATTAGGTTTGTAGCGTAGAAAGTGGATTTTGGCCCTAAACTCCTCTTGCACGTATGAAACCTTTGAGAATTTTGTGATTAAATTTACCAATTAAAAAATCAATATTCATGTTAATTTTGGAATTTTTAACATTATACTTATAGCCAAACCATGAAATGGTAACAAACAAGCCTTTTATAAGCCTATTTAGACTACCTTGCAAAATGAAGTTTGTTTGGTCACTTCCAAGGATTCCTAAGAAAATATATTGATTTTAAGAGATGAAATAAATACCATATTACCTCTTATAATTATTTTATAGTATCCATCCCTCTGAAATACCTACAAAACACCAAAAAACATGTAAATTAAGGCATTTTGTCAATCCATATAGTAATCCATACAACTCAAGCACATGTGAATATCCTCCTTAGATTCCTCAATAACATATATGATGTTTTAGGATCAATTTTTATCATTTTATGTGATTTTGAGGTCATTCTCTACAAACTAATCATAGATGGGGTTTAAGGGAGGTCTAAGACATGTTTGGGGTCTTAACAATCATTCATAATGAATAACACCTCATTATCTCTCCTAACTCCACAAGAGGGAATTTAGGTGACCCCACTAATACATCCAAACACAATTGTGTCCCATTAAACTTATCATACAAATACTAAGCATATGAAGATGCTCTTTAGGTGATAACATGCATTCTGAGCCCTCTTTGTGCAATTTGACATCAAAATAGATCATTTTAGATTTAATTTTTCAAACTAATGTCTCCCACACCTATTAAAATACCATAGGAACCCTTCCATGGTGAATTTAGGTTTCCATTCAACTCTTTCCTGATTCCCACCTTAGCTTCCAAGTAACTTTACCCTTGAGAAAGATATTAGCCTAATAGGCCTAATGACATTTCTCTATGTGCATTATGAAGCATAATTTACAACATTGTCTTAAAATATTGAATTCCTTCAACATTAGTATTTCAAAAATGGAGGTTTTATACATGTAATTACTTAAGGTAAGTGAACCAAAGGTCATTTTTAGACACTAAGGCTTTCTTAACACTTGAAGATAGACCAATTCACTTGACAACACGTCATGTGACTTATTAGAGTGGAAACAATTTATATCAAACATAGAAAGATTGAAAGAAAGAAAGGATAGATATCAATCACTTGACCTTTCACTACACATCAATTAATATACTTAGACAAGATAGTTTGTGAACTCAAAACCATATTACATATCCCATTTTGAAGGCAAATTATAATATCAAACTAGCAGGGCTTCACCATAGCAGGTGTGTAATTTTTTTTACAAAAAATAAAATGGATTTCATTTATAGAGTGTGTGATAAGAAAGAGAGAGAGAGAGAAGAGAATTTCAAAGGTCACAATTCCACATGTCAAGGAATGAAAACTAGTTACATAGAAGAAGCACAAAGTGGAGAATAGAGGTATACACCAGGGTGCACCAAGCCTTTACCCCTAGATATATGGCCCCGACCTATATATAGATATAGATATAGATATAGATATATAACTCTACCAGAGATAATATATAGGGGTAAGGGGTGGGGGGGTAGATAGGGAAATAGTGATCATTCCTTCAGGCATCATCACATTGATCATTCTTCTCCATCCACCCTCTCCCCCCTCCCCCACTCTATATAGATTGATTTATTGATTTATTAACTATATATAATTGGGGGTTGGGCAAAAAAACCCCTATGGGGGTGGCATGGTATATAATTTATTTCATTGGCCCTCAAGCCCTATATATTTTTATCTAGGTTAGATCAAATCTAGATAGGGCCAAAGAAACCCAAATAGATATATAGGGCTTGGGGGGGCTCTCTATATAGTGGGGAACATATAGAGAGAGACTTTGGCCTAGATAGTGGTGGGGCCAAATATATATTAGATTTAGTAAAGGGGTGATTCTATAGAGTTTAATTGGAATAGCATAGCATATAGCCATCCATCTAAGATCAATATCCCTATCCCTATCCCTATATATAAATGGTGGATATCTGACCCAACAATAGAATAGAGGGACCCGATAGAGCTTTTGTGTGGGAAATATGATATGAATAAATGGTTGTAAATAGAAACTATCCTAATATAGGATCAGATATTGAAAGAAAGAAACTCTCTATATGGTATTAATCTCTATAGGGGGTTCTAGGGCCCTATATATAGATATGGGGCTTAGGCCCCCTATAGAGAGTATAGACCCACTTGGATATATCTAGTTGGCCCCAATTAACAAATGGATGGATGATGTATATTCTATATATAGGGGGGCACTCGATTAACCAAATAGATATATAGGGTCAATCAACTTCTATCTTCAATTAATATGAATCCCTCCACTCGACCATGCATGCTCCACTTTATCAAATATGAGTGCCCTATATATATATATATATATGGCCACCTAGATATAGATAATCATTGATCACTAATCAAGTGGGGTACCACCCCACTTGATTAATGATCTCCTTAGAATGTCTCCTAGGACAATTATCCATTTGAAACATCAAATTCTCCAAAACTAGCATTGAGACCCTTTATATGACTTCTTAAAACTACCTTCATGATTAGGCATCTTTTGATTATTCAAAACTACACTAGGGAGATTTGAAACCTATTTACTATCTTACAGGGTTAAAACATGCCATGACAATCATTAGATATATCCCTAACTACTAGCAATCTTTTGGACACTTGTACTCACCATTTACAACATTTATTATCCCTCTTGGCTTCATTATTCACATTTGTCTTCTAAGCAGCCTTTAATTGCTCAATAAAATCCATGGAAGAGGTGATAGGACATTTTTCTAATACCCTTATGCCTTTCACTCCATGAATTAGACCTTAAAAGGATCCCCAACTAGACTTACATCTTGTCACTTAGCAGTCATTCTCCATTTTCACTATCTACCATGGACTACCTAAAATAAACTATGTATAAAAAGATCTTTTTAACTTAATTGAGGTGGGATGTGAGGATAGAGAGTTATAATAAGTCTTTATAGACCTCATTCAATATATTTCATCCATTAAAACTCCTTTTCGCCTATAAAACAAGTTAAATTCCTACAAAAACCCTATTTTCTACTCTATCCATACAAATAGGGTAAAAATTAAATGTGTACCATAGAGATTGAGAGAGTCTTATATAGTTTCAAAATATTTTCTAGACCATACTATCCATTTTAAATGAATTCCCACTCATCTCTCTATAATTGGGTCAAAATGAGGGTTTAAGAGGGTTTTAACAGGTTTTGGCTCTTAAGGATAGTTTATAAAATTTGTACATCTAAATCTTGAAAAAATGATACTAAAACCAAGTTAGGGACCTAGTTAAAGCATGCCTATATCCTTATGTTACCATTAAATTTTTCTATATAGGTGTGAGCTCTTGAAGTTAGCCTCTTGAGCTTGTGGTTGCATTTTAGACACCCTAAAGTGAGTTTTAGCCAAAGATGACCCCTCTATGGTTGTTATCTACAAATTTATTTTCCTAAATCATCATAATTTATCCATCAAAGATCAAAAAATTCATTTTAAAGTTCATAATTCTTTAGAAGTGGACTCAAACCCCTGTAGGGCTTAGGCCTACTCTAAGCATAATAGGCCTGACCTGTGTTTCATGACTTAAAACTTTTTATGAATGCTTTCTTAGTAATGTGAGGTCTTAGCCACATTTTTTCATGCTCCACTAAAAATTCCACATCCTCTTGTAGTTTTCCAACACTCTTCATGTCATCCCCTTACCATCTTCTCATCAAGCCTTTTGTAAAGTTTTGACTGGGAGTGCCCTTTGTTTAAGACAAAATAGAGGGCATCTCCCCTATTTTTCTTGACAAAAAAAAAATATGGGAGGTTATATTGGGTCATGCTGACCCTATACACAATTTTTTGTGTTTTATTATCTTTCTAAATCCCTCAAACTCCCAAATCCATCAAGATAGGCTTATATGGTTTGGTTGTGCAGGGTCATGAGAAACTCCAAGGTTGTGGTTATAGGTTGGTGTTTAAAACTCAGCCTATATATTATTTATTTTCCCTAAGACCATGTGATATGGTAATAAAAACTATGAGAGTGTTATCAATCATCTTGACTCATCATATACCCCAACTACTCTTCCAAACTACTTCATCTACTTTCTTAGGTCGATCTGCAAACTATGTTAACTATAGGTGCATGTCTCAAGTAAATGAGATTTTTGTATAATGTTGTGAACATTTTATTTCATGTTTAGGCTCTCCTTGAAGTATATGATCTCATATTATACTATATTACCTCAAATATCATGCCTATAGACTTGTGCTAACATCCAAACTACCTATTTTCATGTACTGTCAGTCTATAGTCAACTACAGGTGCCATTTTTAGAACAAAAGGGGACCCTATGAGTGGTCTTCAAATATTTAAATTTGTATTTCATATCTTAATATCCTCTAAATATCATTAGGCTATGTGATATATCTATTTTATATTGAGACACTTGTCTCACTTCTCACCATCATCCATACACTAGGTGTCATTTGCAAATTTCCTCAAGGTTGGTTTTGGACTAAGAAACATTGTGTATGCTATGTTTTTCTAGTCAACACTTACTTGGATTGAATCATCATCCATCCATCATCCCTAATCAGCCAAATGACTTATTTTTATGTTTTCATGTGACCTTTAGTTCTATACTACCATAGAGGATCCATCATATTGACCTAGACCACATATATCTCCAACATCAAAATGTAATATGGGTGGGCAAAACCTCCTTTCAAAGAAGTTAAAGTAATGTGTCCCTTTTATAACTTTATTTACATATGAACCTTAAACTCAAGTTTTACTACATTAAATTACATCACCATTTTCACAATGGCTCTCTCAATTTCCTTAAATCTCAATTATGGTCTCAAATGAGCTTGAAAACTTTCATTCCAAACCTCTCAAATCTCTATGGAGCCACCTACCTATAGGTGTAGATGTAGGATATAAAAAAATGTGTGTTAGATTATTCCTCAAAACCAACTTCTAATATTTTTAAAGGATAAAACTCATTATTTACATCTTATAACCCTTTCCCCCATCTTTATGACCTCCTTGTGTCATGAATATGACTACTCAGTGCTCAAGATGACTTGACTGTGGGTGATAGTTGTATGAAATTTGACTATGTGCTTGTTTATTGACTATGTTATTCATATGAAACACTCTTCAGAAAAATATATTCATGTATCATGTAATAAAACATACTCTAAAATGTTTAAATCAATCATTACACCTTTGTTATGAAGCTATCTATAGGAAAATGAACTTTGCATAGGTGAAACATGTCTGTAAACCTTGGTAGAATCTCCAACAAGCAAAATGAGATGTTTTATGACAATTATTTAACACCACATGTGAAAAATAATATTAATATAGAATTAAAATGGATATAATCTTCTTTAAATCCATGTTTAACACTTTATTTGAATGGACCAATCCAAACAAAAGAGAAAACTATAGGCCATGGGGATGTATAGGTAAAAAATAGTCACTATCATTCTAAGTAATGGTTCATAAAGAACAAGAAACTAATATTGGAACCCTAACCATGGATTTGTATTAGACAAAGATTAATTTCATCCCTCAATATCATTTTATCTAACTCACTTCTGTCTATTCGTACTAGACTGAAATCAGTTGATCATTTTTATATGCAAAGGAGAGTGATGGAAAGGTAGAACGGTTTTTTGACATTTTCAAGTATGTTAAAGCTTTCAAAGCATTGAAATGGACTTAATGGACTTGAATTTTCAGTCTAAATTATGCCACACATGTTAGGGTTGTTGCATAAGCCATACAACAATTGAAAACCACATGAAATTGTTTGATCTTCTTGTTTTCAATGTAACACCTACATTTTTCAGTCCAAGACTAGCACCTCTAGCAAGAATCTAACTTGTAAGATATTAAATAACACATTGAAACACTTTTATTCTTATGGAAACCATACTCATCACATAAATGACCCCAAAAGTGGCCTTAGAATGACATAGGACTATCGAAGACAAATATGACAAAACTAAATCATAATTTTGACCCTATTAAGACCATGAGACACATACAAGACTCTAGTAGACCCCTATATAAAGTTTTCAACTATAGGGGGTTGACTTAATTTGACTTGTGGTTAAATTATTCAATAATTCCCAAAAATAAGAGTTCTAAAATCATATTCCATCCTATCAGCATTAAGATAAAATATTTGGATTCATGGTAGAAATCTAAGAATCCATATTCCTCAACCAAGAAAGAGATTACAACTCAACACTATAGACCAAATGAAAAAATAATGTTGGAATTTATGTAAGTAGGGATTTATAATAAAAATGTATCATGAGACCCATAGGGCCATGAATAATAAATGGTGATTAATTCAAATTACTTTTGAAAAGCACTATAATTGATTATACCATCAAAAGTTAGCCTCACCTATCTTGAATAAGACTTATATCATGACCACACCTACCTAATGCATTGATTAGTGACTATTTATTGATACTATTATGATTTATAGACACTTTATTATGGATATTATGATTCATTTTATATATTTAATTTGGTTTTAAATTGATCTTTTTACAATATTATGTAATGTACTTTCATAATTTTGATAGTGATTAGATATTGTTGATGCCTTTATGATTTTGGTTGCATGTTTATTAAATATAAGAATAGGTTGGTTTTGGAAGCTTGTGTATAATGATAAAGGTGAATTACTTAGATAATGTTAAAGTAATATGTAGTGGTGTCACTATACTAATTGAGTCTTTTTATTATTATTCTTGAGATGTGTTAGTTCACTTGGTTTATCAATCTTGTGTTGATTGAATTCCTTTATTGTTATGATTTAACATCTTTATTTATTATTGTAGTTTTGAGTAACCAAATTCACATTAGGATGAGAACTATTTATTTTAACATCAATGTGAATATTTATAATAAGGTGGCATGTAGATAACATTTGGATAGAAATAAAAGGTTGTTGAAGGTCATAAGACCTTTGATAAGTTTTATGATTCTATACTCTAAGACCAGTCAAGCCTGAGTGGAAATAAAAAGTGTTTACTAAAAAGGTTCGACACAATAATATTATAATTCCATGCTCAAACTGAAGTAATTAAATAAGCTAACAATTTTAAAATAACTAAAATGTTTCATATTTTGTAATAATCTATGGAAGGACTAGGAAAGAATGAACATTAAACTAAGAAATGGATATGTTTTGGAAGTCTAAGGTGATGGAATTAGTTAAAATAAAACCATAAGCTAGAGAGACTTAAGTTGATGGCATGTTATGTTCACCATGGTCAAATAACCCCAACCACAAAGAGATTCGATGGTTGACTCTAGGCATACTCAATTAGGGTTATCATTCATTCATTTCATTTTGCAATGTTTTGGTGAATAGTCTGCATGGTAGTTTGTGGGGGTTGGATGGAGGAAGCTAAGGGTTTTAAACTCAGCTTTATGACTATGGAATTTGGGAATTATTTTTTGAGGTGGTAGTTACATCTAGTGGAATGATGAGTTAAATTGGATAGAACTTTAACAACAACAAAATGTAGTATAAAGAAGAGAAAATTTTGAAAAAGAGAGAAGAAAAATTATGGTGGAAAAGAAGAAAATGAGGAATCCATAGGATTTGGGCCAAGCCTTTATGGTATCACATTTCATCTTAATACCAAGTAAGTGTATTATGAAACTTTGTTTTACAAATTAATGTACTATTAGGTGCTTGCTTACTTTAAATAAACTGATGGTTTAAGGTTTGGAAGCAAATGGGCTCCTAAATAGACCTAATTTTTTTTATTATTTGTGAACAATTGGTCAACCCTGATGGGTGAGACTAGGATAATACCTCATCCATGGATGGCATATGTGTACAATAGAAAGATAAAATAACTCTTTGGTTGTTATGATGTGTTGGTTTTCTTTTGGATGGATGATTTTAGGGTGTTTTGGGGTTTTGAACCTTAGCTCTATTGAACATTTATTTGACTCTTTATATCTTGGTTGTGTGTGTGTCAAGATAAGATTGGTTTTGATGGACTTTTTTGTTTCATGGGTTATGTTTGGATTGAACCATTGAATGTTATAAAACCCTGGTTTAAACCATGGCACCATTGCATCATGTTTTTGGGTTTTTTGGGTGGTTCAAGCTTTGTCTTTGTATACCTACTTTCACAACAAACCAATGGTTGGGGGTAGGTAGGGAAACCTACCAATAGTCAGGATTATCTTTAAAATGAATATGGGTTTTATTCTTGATCTTTCTTGATGGACTCAAATAGTGGTAAAGGGATTTTTTGTTTATAATGTTGTAGCACATTCTTGTATCTCAATGTGGACTCAGTTTTGAAAGGATTGATATGACTATGTCAATAATGGTTTAAGTATTATATTATAAATTTTATCCATTATAATAATATTGTAAATTTTTAGAATAAAAATAAATTTTGTTGTATGTTTATTTTATTCTTTTCATCATATACATTCATTGATTTAATAGTTGGAAATGTTTTTAACAAAAATGAATGATTTGTTATTATGATGTTTCAACATGGTCTAGAAATGATTATTGAATTGTATTCATATTTGAATAGATGTTTGTGGTCAATATTTATATATTATTTTATTTACTTTATTTTATCTGTAGAAAGTGGGAAACATACCTCAAGTTATTATTTTATGTCTTAGTTTGTATTGACTTAAATGAAGAGAGAATAGTCGATTCAAAAGGATTTGTCAATGTTCAATTTTTTAAGTTAATGAATATAGGTTTGAAATTTCATTTGTTAATGGATATTGTTACTAATTACATAAATTAGTATTCTAGTATTTGATTTTCATTTGTAAATGAATATGATTTTAATTACTATGTTTTTCATAGGACTTTATTTTTGTATAATGGTAGGGTCATAATTTTGAATGGTAATGTGGGAAAGATTCAATCTTGACCAAGTGTATCATGACTAATTTGCTTATTGTTATTTTTGGTTACTTAGTCAAAAATAATATTTTGTGTTCTTGCCTTGTCCTTCATATTGTGTAATATAAATATGCATCCTTTGACTTGTATCCTTCACAACAATCTACCTTCTCTAGGTTTACAAATGTATAAAATTATAAACCCTAATATAGGTATTTATTGTTATTTAATAGTGACATTCATTGGAGTGTTAAGTTGTTAATTTTTTGATAGATGTTTATGCACTTTGAAAAGGAACTAAGTGTATTTTTGATTTGATAGTGTGAAATAAAAATGAAATCTAGAGTTTACATGTCAAGAATGAATATAGAAGTTTAGTGTTAATTATAATGTTATTAAAGTCAATTGGTTGTGCATTAAAAAGTTTTATATTTTGATTTAATGTGGTAAATTCATTTATGAGATTGTTACCTAGTTATGGTTTTAAAGTTATCACTAATGTTCGATGTGAATTCTTTACCTTTGTTTCATAACATCAAATAAATATGAATGAGTTTTAATACTGATTATTATCATTAAATAAGTTTGAATAGTAATTATTAAATTATTATGGAAGGTAACATGGTTATACTTGATGATTATTTCAAGGGCATATAGAGAATGGTTACCGAGTTTCTAATTTTAAGATGTGAATATAATATGTATTATAGTTAAATTAAGTTATATTTATTATTTATGAGCTATCTTTTGAAGTGTACATGCATATGGATGAAGTAATTGTGCTTGATTTTGTCATCTATTTGTATATGGATATGTTTATGTGATTTACTTGTTTGTGAATTTGAATAATGACTTATCATTATCAGTTTCATAAAAATATTGTTTAAATAATATTTTGAGAACTTAATTGTTGATAAGGACCCAAATTCTAATTTTGTATAGCTTTTCAAATATATGAGATAAAATTGGAATCACTAAGCTGATTAACAATAACAAACAAGTTGTAATGACTCCATTTCTTTAAGATTATTATTGGAATGTAAATTTTATTTTTTATAATCTGAGATTAATATAGATATAAGGTAAATTTGGATTAGCTATTATTTAGATTTATCTCATATATCTTTTGGTATAATAATAAAGGAAGTTGAGAAGAAATTATTAAATGTTAAATATGCATTTGGTTAAGTGAAAAGCTATGATAAGTTTGGATAGTACATTGAAGAGCATCAATAGAAGACCTTGGATAATTTGTAGATCATTATTGGTCTTGTATTATTCTATTAAATTAGGTCATGATCCCTTGTGATATTTAACCTTGTGACTAATAGTTGTTGATGTAATAAACATCTAAAATATAAGTCATGGTTGTTATTAATATTGGTGCAAGGGTATGCTTGAATACTTGTTATGACTATTAAATTTAAGATATTTCTATTATGTTTTAATTAAAATGAGTTGATGTATAGTTTTATAAATTCATCAAGATCATTGATAACTACACCATAAATATATAGGGAATTCAATGGTGTCATGATAACTTAATGAATGGTTATATTGGGTTCAACCCATATTTATTAAGTATTTATTTGACGTAGTTACTTTTATAGGTTGTTGTGCCTTTTGAACAAATATTTAAGTCTTGAGGATCCATAAATGGTTTGACAACCTAATAAGATCTCATGGATGGCATTATATATGTATAAGTGTATACACATATATAATACTATCCAATGAGTATCGAGCTTATGGATGTTTTGAATGTACTTGTGTGAATTAACTTATTTAGTTTAGAATGCTATTTGATGTTATGTGTTAAAAATAAATAGTCTATTTTATGATCTATGGATCTATGACATAATAATCATTTAATCAATTTATTTGAAAGCATGGTTATTTTTAAAACTAGTGAGAAAGGTGGTTCAATTATGGTTATAGACACAAATGACTTTGATGACCTCATCTAAGTTTAACAAGTGTTCAAATTTAAAATATACTAACATGGAGATCAAAAATTATGATTGATTTTATTCATGTCCTTCATGGTTAAGTAAAATGTTGTTTATGTTTCAAAGTTTAATTGAGTACTCATACCTTGTGTTGTAGTGTTCTTGGCTAATTTTATTTGTAACTTGTCTTGCATTAATCTCTAATTTATTTTGCATTGTGAAAGATAGTTATGCAAATGTATTAATCTGACTTGTATGTGGGTTATGTAAGCATAACTTCCTTAAAATTGGGGTTTTTAAAAACTCAAAATTTTAGGGTCATGACAGTTGATATCAAAGCCTTTGTTTAGAAGAAATTAGGAATTTTTTTATAAATTAATTGATTTAAATGCATGTTTAATGTGTCAATATGGTTAGAACTATAGAAAACTATAATGCTCAAAATAATGGAAGTGACCTAATTGATAATCATAAACTAGATCAACATGATCATACTAACATTAATGTGTAACATAGTGATAGTCATGTTGAAAATTTGGATTACCATAAACAACAAGTTCCTAAGGAAAAAATATTGTATTGCATGACATTTTGGGTACATTACATGGTATTTAGGAACAAATGCTTGCCCATTTGGAAAACATGCAAGAGGGTGGGCAGGAATAAGAGCTTCATAATGAATGTTCATGGCAACAATAGGTTGTGAAACCTATTATTAAGGAGCTAGAAAATATTTCTCCTCATATATTCTCTAATGAAGACACCAATGATGCCATTGAGGCATGGCTAATAAATTTACAAAATTATTTCACTTTGCACAATCTAGGTTCTATCATTAAAGCACACATCAAAGCTTATCAAATGGTAGGTGATGCTACTTTATGGTGGAATTATTTGTGTGATCTAAAAGGTTATGATCCAATATCTCTTTCATGTGAAACTTTTGAAAATTAGTTTATAAAAAAGGCATTTGAGCAACATCTATAAAGATAAGAAAATATTAAAAATTCAATTGTTAAAGTAAGTAACTATTACATTTTCTAAATATGAGAACAAGTTTTGGGTACTCCTATGTCATTTAAATCACATATAATAAGAATAAATGATTTTAACCAAGTTTAAACTAGGGTTGAATTAGATACTCATGCATGATGTAAACATGACCAATCCAAAAACCTTACTTGTTTTGGAATTACCACATCATGTTGAAGAAAAATAAAAGTCTCACCAAAAGGTAAGACAAGAATTTTAGAAAAATAGGATACAAGGAAAGCCTAAGTTATCAGTACCTCCAGTAAAAAAAAATTAATAAAAATGGTTCTAAGAGGACTATTGTAAAAGGTTACAATTCTGGAGATAAATTTTAGAATATAAAGTGTTTTAAACCACATTCTTTTGTAAAGAAGAATGTTGAAACCAACAATCAGCAATTCTTTTGTGGACCAGCCATAGGAGAAACTACCATTCCTATTCCAAATAATATTGTTATGATATGTTGGTAATGCATAGACAACTGTTATCATAATTACTACCCTAAGTTAAAGAATAATCATAAATTTTATGCATCTGTAGACCATAGAAATGCAAAATTTTAGTCAACACCTATTGAGACTAGATGTATAATTTTAGGTTTTTCATTCACTATTTTAATTTATTTAAGGGAAAAAGATAGTTTTATTTCTCATTTTAATTCTTTGAGTTGTAAAATAAAACCAACTAGACTTAGAGAAGAATGCAAAGTAGATTTTGGCAACTAGAGTTTGGCACTAGTTGTTAATGAATGCCTAGATCAAACTGAACTTAATTTAGGAAATTTAAACACTTGTGTGAACCTATTCATTTATAAATTGGGATCTTACTACATTACCATAGGCATGGATTAGTTTAAATAACATAAATCCTAGCTAGACTATTTTAACAAAAAAAATTAATATGTAGATGTTGAAGGAAAATCAGTAATTATTCAAGGAATCATTAAACCTTCAACTCAACAAATTCTTTCATCTATACAAATTAAGAAGGTTATTATAAATGGATGTCAATTATATACCATCAAACTAAATCAAATTTCTAAGGAAACCACCTTTGTACTCCAAAAATACCCAATATTTTATGATTCAATATATGATTGTCATGTTTACACGTTTATTTCCTAATTTGTATAATATTTTCATATTGCTTGAAATGAAATGGGTTAAATTAATATTCAATAAAATAAGGATGAAATTAATAGTGATTAATTCTTAACTTTCCTTATTAACACATATTTTTTGAATATTGAGTCTGAGATACTCTCAGTTACTATCTGATAGGAAATGGAATGTATGTATCCTTTAATTCTTTCTCCCCATAGACTTCAACTACTAATAGACACCATCCCACTACCATTATTTTACCTAGGATTATATTGTATTTAGTAGTCCATGTTATCACAACATGAATAGATATGGTGCCTCATCCTATATCTTTCTCCACCTCTTAGGGAACCAACCAACATGATTTAAGAGTTTTATTTCATTGATCAACTTAAGGATACTCTAGATAATATATCCATGTTATAATTTCTCAAGAGGTCCATTATCTACAAGGATTTATATGTACATCAATATCAAAATAGATGCAATAAAATGTCCCTCCTAATCTTTTTCCACCTCTTAGGGAACCAACCAACATGACTTGAGAGTTTTATTTCATTGATCAACTTAAGGATACTCTAGATAATATATCCATGTTATAATTTCTCAAGAGGTCCACTATCTACAAGGATTTATATGTACATCATTGTGTGATATAAATTTTCCAAATAATACCAACTAAACTTATTTTGTGTCCAATTTTAATACATTTAATAAAAATGAAGATATGATTTATTTTAGGAAACAATATTATCCCACTCAACATACTATAAATCATAATCTCACATTATTCATTAAAATATGAACCTTTAATAATGGATTCAGTCATGTTTTGATAGATAATGGATCAAGATTGAACATTTGTAATATCACATTTATAAAAAAATTGGGTATCAATATAGATTCTATTTTTAATTAAAATAATAATAGTAGAGGGTTTGATAATATTCCTTACCAAGGTTTAGGAACAGACACTTTGGATGTGATTATGGGCCTTAAGATGTTGAATACTATGTTCCAAGTAATTCCAAATCACTTACATTATAACCTAATAGTAGGTAGACCATGGATTGATGATGTTGATTATGTACCATCTACATTAGATCAATTCTTAAATTTATTACATAAAGTATGTTTTCATACACATCTTGTGGATAATCAACCTTTAAAGAATTGAAAATTTGTGTAATATAGTGATGGATTTATTCTGCAATATAATGTTTTTCATTCCACCATAATATCAATCATAGGTCATACAAATGGAATGAATAAATACATATGAAGTTAGAGAGTCATTTAAAGTTAATGAAAAATATCTAATTCCAAATTTATCACTTAATCAAGATCTAACAAAATAACTAACTCAAACATCTCAAGCACAAGAGGAGAAAATATAAGATCATCCTTTTCTAGTTAATTTAGATGATATCGCTCGAATGTTTATAAAATACGATAGTGATGATGATGGTATTAAAATTATTAAAAATATATATGTTTATTTTTATTTTTTAACTTATTTTTTATTTAGTGATATAAATAATACAAAACTATGATAATTTATACTACATAAGATATGTTATAAAATATGTAGATTTGAATGTAAAAAACTGATTGAGATTGACTAATTACACTTCTTATTTATATAAATTACCAAAATGATATGATACTTAGATTATTTCTATCATGTTATGGTCTATTTTTGTGTACACAAATAAAAATTGACCTAAAATGGATCTGTATTTCCTCAGCTTAGGGAATGAATCTCATAATTCACCTAGGTAGATTTGATAATGCTTAAATTTTTATGGATACTAAATATGTCCACTATATACCAAAAAATTTATCTATGTTTTTAGTTTGTTCTGCCATCTAGGCTACTAAAAATACCTATAAAGATGTTTAATGTGTAGTTTTATATGCTCTATATTTTTTGAATATTAATCTTTGTCCTCATTTCACCTTGAAACCATATCTCCACTTTTAAAACATATGTGTGTGTGTGTGTGTGTGTGTGTGTGTGTGTGTGTGTGTGTGTGTGTGTGTGTGTGTGTGTGTGTGTGTTTTGGATAGAATTAACTACACCCTAGTATATGGTTGAGAATTTCCTAAATTCAAATATTTCAAAGAGGGATTAAACCACTCATAGTCTCCTACCTAAGTGGACATGTGATCAATAGTAATCCACTGGTATGTATGCATCCTATTTGGTTTACAATAATTGACAATATGCAATGTTTACCTTTCTTTTGGTGTTCATATTTGAATTTTTCTTATTTTTTAAGAGATTTTAAAATTTGGATACTTTGAGGTAGTTCTTCAAGGATATGTATATGTATTCCTCAATGTGAAAGTGAAATGCTAGATAGGTTTTAGATATAAATATCCTTAGGCTTGATGAGTATATATCGAATAATATTTGGGTGATTTCCCTCTATAAACAACATGAAAAGTGTGGGCTAACCAAAGGAAAGTATTTTAATTTTAATTAATCTTTTGCATAACATTAATTAGTGTTAGAAAAGGATGGATAAAATAGTGTTATAGAGAATAGTGATAGTTTGGTTAGGATAATATAGTAGTTAGGTAAAAACTAGGGAGGTCATGTATGTGAATGATAGAAAATTTGGAATTATAAGCTCATGGATATATGAATAGATATGATATGATGGTAAAATAGATTCAGAACCATATACTAGATAGAATAGTGTTACCCCAATGGTAGTACATATGCTAGTATGGTAGGCCCAAAGTGTGGGATATAAGTGAAGATGCCAATTAGTGTGGGTTTCTTAAATGGTCTTTTGTAAGATTTTATTGAGAATTTTTTAGTGGATTTAGCTTGGTCATTGCATTGTGGATGGTAAGGTGTTTAAAATTTATGGGAAATTTTAAATTTATCACATGACTATCTCATGTCCTTATTTTTAAAATTTCTACCATTATTAAAAATTATATGATGGGGGAAATCTAAAGCAACAAATGATTTGGTTAAGGATAAATTTATAAATAGTGGATCTCATGACATTGAAAAGAGGCATGGCTTCTACCTAATTATTAAAATATTCAGTAGCAATAATGATAAAAATATAAACATCTTATGATCGATGGATTTTTCCAATGAGATCTAATCCCCACATGGAGAATGACAAAGGAGACTCAATAGTTTGGAGCTCATCTAGTGGTGAATGGATTAAATCATCATGAAGTTATCAAGGATTACACTTTTTGGCAAAATTGATAGCATTATTATCTAAAGTAGGCCAATAGTATCCCATAAGTAAGTTTTTGTGTGTTATATCATGTATGCTATAGTGACCAATGCAAATGCTTGCATGTGCTTGTCTAAAGAGAGGAGGAACCTTTTCTTGCATCACTTAGTGGATTAGGATACCTTTTGTATTATGAAAATAAATGGTGTTATCTCAAAAGACATATTGAAAGTCTTGTTTATATATTTTGGTCTTTTCATGAGAATCTATTTTTGGAGGATAGGTTTGATATTCAAGGAATTAGATGATGTTTTTATACCATGGGCTTTGTCAAATAGTGACAGCCTCAATGTGATAAATGATTAAAATATGTGTTTAATTAAAAGAAGGTGATTTTATTATTTGGATAAGAAATTGGTAATCATTAAGTACTTGATGAAGATGAAATAGAGATGTTAAAGAATAAAGAGAATCATATATATAAATATCATTTCTTTCAATTGAATCAATGGTAAAAGAGGTAAACTTTTTGGCAAGGGTGATTGCTATTTGATGATAAGTAACTAAATTTTCACTTTGACATTAATAATCACCACTAACCTAGTGTAAAATATGTTGTGAATTACCTAATGCATGTAGGTATGGGATATCCAAGTCAAGTGTTACATTCATACCTAAGATGAGAGATTCATATTTGGCTATGTTATTAGTAACATCAAAGGTTGACCTAAATACCATAGGGATGATCTTACCATGTGGGTTGGTTAGAATATAACTTGCCTCAGCTCCTTGGAGGCATTGGCACCACCAAAGTGGAGATTCCAAGTGTCTTTATAAAATTCAATGGTAACTTTAGGAAGCTCTTCAATAATTACTTTAGAATTAGTAGTATCAAGAATTATATTGGTATCTTCTTGATTATTTGCCTCTAAATCAATAGTGAAATTATAAAAATAATATTTAAGGGAGTTATCTTGGTTAAGGCATTCAATATAAATAATGTTATCATCATAGAAATTATCTTTAAGGTGATATGTAATGGGTATATGTGCTACTAAAAGATGGTCAATGACGACTTGCCCTTTGACATATTTTTGTGTGATGATTCAAAGATAAAATACCATCTATTTGCCAATTTTATCTCTAGGTAAAAATTATTAGGATAATAAATGATGAAGTGGATTGGAGTGGAAATGGCATAAGTGGTTTGATAAATCATATAGTCACAAATATTTTTAGTTAGGAAGTAGATAGCAAGGCAATCATCCTCTACTTTAGTATAATGTTTTTCATAGTCAATGAGGCCTAAGATAACATAATAAATAGTGTATTCTCTTCTAGTATCATCTTATTGGGAAAGCATTACCTCAACTGATATGGGAGTAGAAGAGGTGTATAAAATTAAGAGATGGTCATTGGAAGGTGGTCTAAGGGTAGGAGGATGGATTAAATATTTTTTCATGTTGTCAAAGGCTTTTAGACATGGATCCATCCATTCTAGATCATTACCTTTTTTTAGAAGGGAATTAATAGAGTAGATACATTAATCCATTTCGAGGATGAATCATCATATTCACCCAAGCTTACCAAGATAAGTGCAAATATCGGGTATGGAATGAGGAATGTGCATGTTTACTATAGCATTAATTTTTGTAGGATCAACATCAATACTACAAAGAGAGACTAGGAACCCTATAATTTTACTAGATATGATGCCAAAGACACAATTACATGGGTTAAGTCAAACTTTGTATTTGATTAATAGATAAAAAATGATAGTTATATTGGTGAGGTGTGTTGTGTGACTCTTAGATTTGGAAATGAGTTTGTCAACATAGGTCTCCACATTCTTGTGTATAATATCATGGAATATGTGATTCATGGCACATTGATAAGTTTATCTACCATTTTTAAGGATAAAAGGCATTTTTACATAGCAATAGGTGCCCCATTTTGTATTAAATGTTGTTTTATGTTGGTGTTTGGGGGCTATGTGGATTGATTATAGCCTTAAAAAAGGCCATAAGTGACAACATTTCATATCTAATAGTGGAATATATGATGGCATCTATTAAAGGTAATGGGAAATTATCTTTTGGACACACAACATTAATACTATGAAAGTTGATGCATATATGAATGACCATGGTATAACTATTTTTTGAATAGTAACAATGTTTGATACCTATTCAAAATAGTCAATAGGTTTAATAAACTTAGAATCTAAAAGTTTGATAATTTCTTTATAGCATAAGGTAGAAATTTTGGGTGGAAATTTATTTTGTTTTTTTCAGATGGGTTTTACATTTTGGTAAGTGATGATGTTATTTAAAATGATATTAGGGTTGATACCTATAATATCCTCATATAAACAAGTTAAGGCTTCATGATACTTATCAAAAAATAGGCTAAAGTTATCATGCTCTGTTGGCATGAATTCTTTAAAGATAGTGAGGGCTCGAGGACATGATGGTATACCATATTATATTCTTGTTGTTTATTCGATCTACATAGCATTTTCATCTTGGAAATGATATGGAGCATTAGGAAGAGAATAAATAATATTTGTTTTAGGGTCCACACTATCAATGAAGTTGTTAAAATGAGGAGATTTTTGTTTGAAGTTTCCAGGTTATGATGTTGTTTCATCACTATGGATCATGGGTAAGGGTCCATAATATTCCATGTCTACTCTGATATCAATTATTTTATTACCATGGTGATCATATTTAGAATGTATCTATCATACATCTGGGGTTTTAGCATCAAGGGTGATTTCAAGAGTAGGTGAAATTATTGGTTGTGGTTGATTAGTGTCAACTATATTGGTATTAATTATATTAGGTTGTGTTGTTTATGGAGATTCAGTTGAAGTGAGGTGGATAGCCTCAATGGTATGTATAGAATCATTGGAAAAAATGAGAGTTGGTAGATTGGTTGATGATATTGAAGGTATATATGTTTCTAAATTTTTTGAATGTTGTATAGGTAAGATTTGTTAAACAACCTAAGGGGTATTGAGAAGTGGAGGATTAATGGGAGATACATGACTTTCAAGTTCTGATTCACTATTAGTTGATATATAAATTTCATGGACATAGTGATTGAAATCATGTATTTTGGCTAAAGTTTGTTGGTAGTATTGTACATCCAAGTCTTGTGATTGAGTTTGAGCCATGATATAGATGTCATCATAGGTGTGAGAAATAGTACATGAATTTATATCTAAAGGAGCATCAAAAGGATATACACCTAGATAATTAAATTTTAAAGTGATATGGTTAAAATATTTTGAAATGTCCTGACCACTCCATATTCATTATATGTAAAGTCATCTACTGTGTAATAAGCTTCATGTGCCTTACATGGAGGAGGAAGTTTAGTGATCTCATTGATTAGAGAGATGATATGATCATGTGGTAACAAAGAAAGAGGAATCCACTCCAAAATCTAAGGAATTAACTTAGTAGCATTTTAATTGTTTTGTAAGTCATTTGGTTCATCATCATTGGAGTCAGCAATAGTGACCTATAAATTTGGATTCATATTAACAAATTTAGGTAGAGGTGCACTTTTAATTAAAAGAATTATTGGAATCTAATATTTTGATTTTGTGTTGGTAGTTTAATAATCTATAGATTAGAATTACCCTCATGTTTATAATGTTTTCCATTATGGAAGAATTTGATACATTGACTATCTAAGGAGGCAATAGCCCTCATGCGATGTGTCTATGGGAGACATGGGATTATATTGTAGGATAATGGTAAATCAAGAACCATGAGATTAGTACATATGGTCCAATAGTGAGGGGGATCCAAATACAACCAAGTGGTTTTTTATTTATCTTATCAAACCCTCGACATGTGAGATAAGTTTTCTTAAGGTGATATTTGGTA
This sequence comes from Torreya grandis, assembly GCA_037957365.1. Classification (NCBI taxonomy): domain Eukaryota; kingdom Viridiplantae; phylum Streptophyta; class Pinopsida; order Cupressales; family Taxaceae; genus Torreya; species Torreya grandis. Next base: position 4,803,792 of record JARHVA010000347.1, read on the forward strand.
TACCCAAGTTTTTGAATTAACCAAAGGGATGTAACATTAATTATTGACCCTTCATGTACTAAGAATTTTTTAATAAGGGTGGTATTAATTAATATTTTAATGTAAAGAGGTGGATTGTCAACTTGAAAAATAATATCATCATTAATCATATCTTCTTCAAGGAATTCTATGGAAGGTTTTGAATAAGGACAAATAGTTTTAAGAGTGTGTACTTCTATCAGTGTAGGACCCTAAAGAGGTTGTTTTACTTCAAGGTAAAGAGGTTATTCAATGTCTTATAATTATTACATTAAGAATTTTTAGTGATATGGAGAAGTATAGACTAACTCCATGAGGGGTACTTTACAAGGCATAGATTTGAGCTCCTCTAATAAATTACAATGAGATTTATATGATGAATAACTAGAATAAGGCTTAGAGGGTAAAATGTTTTTGGTAAGAAGAGAAGTAGTTTGAGGTATGGTAGTGGTAGTGGTAGTGGTTTATTTAATAATTGTTTTTCAAGTGATGTTTTTTTTGGTTTAGTGATGGGATCTTTGTGAGTGGATTTACATTGATAATTGACTTTATTTACATTCACATATTGATAATTGGTATAATATTGGTCATAGTTAGTGTAAATTTCACATATATCCTCATTTGAATATTTTGTGTTAGAAGTAGAAAATGTTTTTAAATGTTTAGAGGAGTAAGGCTTAGAAATTATTTATTTTGAGAGATATTAACATAATCATGATGATGTATCATAGAATCATGATTTAATGTATCTCCTAAAATTAAAAAAATAACAAATTTGGTAATCCCATGACATCATTCATGAGAATGACTCACATTGTCATGAAACCAAAGTAATTTTTTTGGGATCATACCATGTAGGTGGATTATTGGCATAAGTGAAAGGTTTAGAAGGTATTAAATGTTGTTTACTTTGTTGAACAATTAGGAGTGCATGGGAATCTTGTGGATTATCCATTTTGGATACTCCTAGTTTTTTTAGGAGGATTTCCAATGATTTCATTGGAGTTTTAGAAATATCCCTTGAGGGCTTTAATGTTAGGGTCAAACTATTTCATAAGAAAGTCTTGTATTTTAGCTTGATCAATGCCATCATTTAGAGTTTACAAAGCAAATTTTGAACCTTGTATTGAAGGGAAGGTGTTAAGGTAGTTATGAAGAGTTTGAATAAGTTATAATTAGTCATGTTATGGTCAAATTTATGAGATAAATATTTCCATCATTTAATGAAATCATGAACTAATTTAGAAGGGGGTTGTTTAGAATTAATGAAATGGCTAAGACAATTTTCATGAAGATCATTGTGTTGAAATTCCTTGACTAGAGGATTAAATAAATCCTTGAGTTGCCATATAAAATTTTGAGTGAGTTGATTATACCATTCTAATAAATCTCTATTAATGAATTTTGTTAGTGTTAAACCTATTAGTTTGAATCCAGTCTTTATAGAGATTACCAAATCCTTTGAGGAAAGATGCAGGGTCTTTAGTCCCATAATATTTAATAGTTATAGAGATGTTTCCAATATCAATCAAAGTAATGAATGGGGATAATGGTTCATTTTGAATATTTTTTAGTATATTGTTATGCATAATGGGTAGGGGAATGATATTTTTCATGGCATCTATAAGAGGTGGAGGGCTAAAATTTTGGTTGTTTTGGGGTAGGAGAATAGGAGGTTGATTAGACATGTTTAATAAATGATGTTGAATTGCATCATTTTATAAGTATTAGATTTTTTAATAATGTTCATTTGTTACACTATTTGTGCAAGAATTTGAGTGGTGTCAACTGGTGGATTGGGGTTATTAGTGTTTAGAGATGGATTGTTAGGATTGGTTAGAGGAATATTCCCTAGATTGGTATTAGGGGGTGGGTTTTAAGGTGGAGGATTATTAGGTGATGGGTTTTTTGTGTTCAATATATTTATTATAGGGTTATTAGTTAATCGTGTGTCAATTGCATCTATAATTTGATAGGGTAAATTAAAGAAAGAATTATCTTGATAAATGTGAAATGGATTAATGTCATCAATTGGATTAATTTGGACCATATTGTAGTCCAAAGATGAGGGGTGAGAGAAAGTGCACCAAAAGTGAGAATCCTCTTTGGTAACAAGGGTAGAAAGGAAATAACATCCCATATATTGTCATAATAGATTAAAATTGTTTAAAAATATTCTAATAGGGGATTTTATAATATTTGAAATAAGAATTTGAGATAAGAAATAAAAGGTGAAAAATAGGAGCAAAATTAGTCAAATATATAATAGTAATGGCCAATATGTATAGATTAAATTGGGTTGATAGAATTTATAAGGAAGGCCAATAGAAAAATTATTGGAAAGGACACACTTGGATTAGTCGATTATGTTCTATGGGGAGGCACTAAAGACCAGTTTGTGTGACACTGGGTTAGACATAATGACTATGTTTTATGTAAAATAAGACTAACTAGTCTATGATAGATTATGTCTAATAAGATGAATGTGTTTAGTATAAAAATAAAAATTCTAGGAAACACAGTTGAGTAGATCAACTATGTTCTGAAGGTAGAGATAGGTTTTGACAATTATAATTGTAGATTATCTAGTGTTATTATGAAAAATACTTGAAATAAACACACAAACAATTATATTGATCAAGTCAATCGAATTGTGGCACATGACACAAACCTTATACCAACACTAGTTGATACAAGTTTTGTAATATAATATACAATTATTAGAGAGAAAGTAGCATATAAATGCTAATATATGTGTTCATTCCTAAATATTTAAAATTATAAAAAATATATAAATAAATGTGATAGAGATATGGATATAAAAAGGAACTAAAAAGGTAATATAAGGATGGTTTAAATTAGTTGAGGTTGAAATGATTCTATATTGGTGATGATATTGGCTTGGAATTAGGGCCTACTCCCTCACTTCATAATCTTGTAGTGATAAGGAGGTTAGATGCTTTACCAATATATACCATAAACCATATATTTATAATCAACTAGAAAATTGAGTTAGCTTCCACTTTGGTGATGAAATCCAAGTAGGTATACCTTAGGTAGAATTTATTTAATACTTTTTTATGTTATGTGGTTTATAATTATGTAAAAAATAAAAATAGTGTGACTAAATTGAAGAAATAAAACTTCCTATTTAGTATATGTGTGCTACTCTAAGCAAGCAAGCAATAAAATGAAAAGTGAATAAGTTACTACTAATATGAGTTATTTCTTTCACTTGAAGAATATAGGGTTAGTTTAAAGGACCATGTATGCAAATAGTATATAACAGAATCATCTAGAATGATGTTATTTATTAAAGTAAGAGCCATAAGAACATAGTCAAACAAGTTGACTAAGTTTTCTAGATAAAAAAGCAAGATAAAAAATTATGTTGATCCATTCAACCCAGTTTGTTGAAGGGTTATAATTTTATAGACTAAAAACTATAAAAAACAAGACTGTAAATGAAGAAAATAAATGACCAAGATGGTATAAATGAACTTAATAATTTTAGAAGATGTTAAAAATGTTATTTTTATACTATGTTATTCAGATGATGATTTTTATCCTACTAATAGAGTTGATTAGGTTGACTAATTTTGAAAACTTGTATATAATGAAATGAACTGAGTCAATTTGATTGATCTAGTTACCTATGGTTGAATATGACTTTCATGAAAATATAGATTTGATTATAGTAACTTTGTTAAACATAAGCACAAAATGTTAGATTGAGTTGATAGATTCAATCTAATACTATAAAAAATAAAATATATAATAAATTATAATAAATGAAGTCATGAAATAAAATATGAAAGGGTTAGTTTCATGTCAATTTCACCATAATGTATATAGGAAAAGTTAAGTTGATATGTAAATAAATTCTAGCTCAGAGAAGATAAATCACACTATCCCTTTCACTTGTTGGTACATTTAAATAATTGAGGTTTTTGATGTGGGTTCTATGCACATGCCATAAGAATGAGTGAAGTATCCTCTAAAAGTTTAAGATATCTATGGAATGAAGTTACACTCTAGGTCTCAATTTTTAGGTATGCATTTAAAACAACCAAGTAGTGGAATAGCAGGTTAAGCTTGTAGATTGTTTAACCAAGTTTATGGAAGGATGTGTGAAATATAATAGAAATAAAATATTAAGTGAGTTGGATGGGTGAATAATTACTCTATGGTGTGAAATCATTTGATTCATAACATTGTCATGGTTAACTCTGTCATTTCTTATCTAGATTAGGAATTTTGATGTAATAAGTGTAACACCCACCGATTCAAGTTAGATTCAAAATTCCTAAGATATTACATGATTATACCATGAGTGATAAATTATATTACCATGAAATCAAAAGGAAAACTATTCCAAAAAGTGAGAAACTAGATAAAATAAATCACTAGCCTAAGCAAAGCAAACTACATAAAGTAAAAAATGGCTATTCTAGAAAGCATGAATTATTCTAATGAAATAAAATAATTGAAAGCAAGAAACTAATTTAACAAAACAAATATAATCTAACCCTAACTCTACCAAAACATCCATTTTTACTTGGATACCTCTCCAAATAAATTAACCATGAAGTAATACTTCAAAAATTGTCCATTGACGGAATATGTTAATTCATTACCTCTTATGTCCTTCAAATGAAAAGCATTGTTACCCAAGATCTTGAAGATCTAATAAGGCCCTATCCATAGTGGGGTGAACTTGTCATTCATTCCTTTCTTTTCATGGGCTTTGTCCCATATAAGCACCAAATCAAAAATCCTATATACTTTAGATTTTGCTCTCTTATCAAACTATCCTTTGACTATGTCTTGATGTCTATTAAAATTTTGTAATGACTCATTCTTAGAATCTTCCATTTTTATGATATCTAGCAAGTTAAACTATCTTCTCATTGGGTTCTATGTATTCCTACATAAATTAATATGTTGGCAACTTTAGCATGATTGGGAACTCCAGTTGTTTCCCATAAACCAATAAATATGATGAGCCTTAAAGGGCCTACTTGTATCATGTTTGATCTATATAGAGTGTATACTTTAGAAATAAATGCCACTCTCTAGGCTTATCCATAGCTGATTTCTTGATATCATTAATGATATTATTTTTTGGTGATTCAACCAATCTATTCCATTAAAATTAGTGGTTGGAAGATTATATGATTATCATGGTCCCATTCCATAAACTCATCTAATTGAAATGTTGACCCATTGTCACAAACTAACAAAATAGGTGTGTCAAACCTGGTTGTGATATGTTCTTCAAAGAAACTGATTGCATCTTGTGTTCTTGAGTTCTTGGTGGCTAATACCTTGTCCATCTAGTATAATAATTTATAGTAATGAGCATAAATATGTTTCCAGCTAAAGATTTTATATTGATGACACCAATGAAATCTAAGCCCCATTGGGCAAATGGCTCACCCTCAATCATAGGTTGTAGGGGCACTATTATGTGCACCTCTCTTTTCACTAATACTTGAAATTCATAGCATACCTTCTATGGAAGTGAGCATCCTTGAAGATTATTGGCTAATAATAGCCCATTTTGAGTAATTTATAGGTTATGGTATTACTAGATGGATGTCCACTACCAATCTCTTGATGTTAATTTTCTATAATCTCCTAAGATTCTTCATGTGACACATATATTAAATATATGACATCATAGTTATTCCTATAGATAATTTCCCTCCTAATCATATAATTAGTATATTTGAGCCTCAAGGCCCTCTTTTTCTCTCTCTTGAATTCCTAGGGACATGTTCTAGTGAGTAAGAATTGGATAACACCTGAATACCAATCCTCTTGTGAAAATTGTGTTTAAAATACTTCTTCAATGGTGATTCATAGGTTTGGTTCAATCATCAACTTAAAAATACCTTTTCCTCTGATGATCTTGTTAGGATTAATCTCAATATAAAACTCTTGAAATTTATCCATCCATTTGCACCTGCACTCTCCTAATTCATTATGTCCTAACATAATCTTGACAATAGGATCTAGTAAAATAATGATGGTCTTATTCCTAAGGATGTAGTGTCTAATATTTTTGACCACTCTAACAAGGGTGAATATTTTCTTGTCAATTAAGGATTAAATAATCTCTACATATTTTAATTTAGTGCTCATGAAAGTAATATAGGGTGTTTAATTTCTTCCCTCTTTTGTGTAAGTACAATAGTAATGGTATGCTCTGAAGTAAACAAGTATAGGAAAAAGTCCTTAGTAAAGTCCAAGGTCACTAGCACTAGGGCTTATGATATAGCCTTATTAATGTTTTGGAAGAACTTCTTAGATTTAGATGTCCATTCCACTTTAGCATCCTATTTGAGCATTATGTTTTGGGGTCCAATAATTCTATAAACCTTGATATGAATTTTCTCATGAAATTAATCTTCCCAAAGAAGGATTCATCTCTATTTTGTTGTTTAGGGAACATTATTTTTGAAATTACTTAAATTATATTTGGGTCAATGGTGATCCCATCTTTGGTGATAATATGTCCTAGCAACTTGCCTTTAGTAACATCAAATATACTCTTTTTGGGGTTTATTTAGATACAAAACTTATTTCACCTTTCAAAAATGGACTGAAGATGGTCAATATGATAGATTTTCTATTTTTAAAGAAAAAATGAGGTCATCCATGTATATAATTATGCATTTTTCTATCACTCTCTTGAAAAATTAGTTCCCACATTGATTATCCCAAATGGCATTCACTTATATGCATAAGTTACCCATTTATAGTAAACAGGATTTTCATCAAATCTATTAATTCTAATAATAATTGATTATATCTTGAAAATATAGCTAAGAAAGACATCATTCCATAACCAATCATAGTTTGTATCACCTCATCTAATGAGGGTAGGTGATAGTTATCTTTCTTTGAATATTTATTTAGGTTTTTAAATTCAACACACTATTTGATTTCACCATTCTTCTTCCTGACTAAAACTAGATTATCCACCCAAGTTGAATATCTAATAGAAAAAACTAACAAAGCACTTAGTATCCTTTCTAGATTATTCTGAATCAATGGTTCCAAGATAATATTAACTCATCTTTGCCTCTACCTAAATGTCTTATGATCTAGCTTGAGTGGAATTGTATGGGTGATGAATTCAAGATTGAATATCCTTAAGTCATCATATGTTTATGTAATTACATCTTTATGCTTGATTATCAATTCATTGAACCATTGTATCTTATCTGGAGTGTAGCTTAAATCAATATTTACAAGGTGTGATTTTATTTCATCTCCCACATTTATGAGCTAAACTTGGATTCATTAACATTGAGTTGCCTTTGTTTTTATGCTTTAGGATTTGTATCAAAAGATCTTTCCAAGGTGACCATCCTTAAGGTGAGATGATTTTATTTCAATTGGATGACATCCTCTTCATCCAATTCTTCATGGAACATATGGATTCTTTCCTCATCATCAATTATCTGGGACTCAAACTATCCTAAATTAGTCAAAAATTAGATGATATGTTGGTGATCATAAAATACTTGAAAATTTTTAACATTGTCTAGCATTAATGGACAAGATACCAATTCAAAAGAGAACTTTTATACTTTTAACTCTTGTAGGAATGCCAAATTTTCTACTAAAGTTGTTAGCGAATCGACAGGTTGGTTTTATTCTCTTGGAATGGCCACTATATTAAAAACTCAAATGACTCGATTAAATCCTAGGATTTATGTTTTACTTCTTTAAATATGATGATCATGAGTTTTGAGTATCCATATACTAGTAATTCCATGACATTATTTTTGAGGGAAAATAGTAATCCCAAAATCAAGGCCTCATACTCTAATCTATTATTAGTGCATGGAAATTAGAGACTGTATACTGATAAGTATTTATTTCCTTATGGATTGACTAATTCAATACAAGGACCTAATCCTTGCTTGGATCTCATTTCATTGAAATGGAGGGTCCATAATTTTGAATGGCCCTATACTTCTTATATTTCATGATTCATAGTAAATGTATAAATTCAAAGTCTAGGAGACTTGTAACTCACTCATTCATTAACAGTGTTATAATCTGTAATAGAGTACTTCATCTTTGGCTCTTGATCGATCTTGATCTAATTGGTAGTACCTCTCTATGGTAGCTCAAAGTGAGAGAAGTTTGTGGAAATATATCCATTGAACATCTTTGACTAATATTTTCTCAATAGTATCCCATATCCCTTAGGAATATCTACTACTAATACATCAATATTCATTTGTACTCAAGGTTTTAATGTAGGGATTCTTACATTATTAAGTTCTCCTAAAATAGGCACTACTATTTTATCCAGCTGTAAAACAATCATCTTAGATAGATTTTGGGTCAAACCAAGCTTCTAATAGATAGAGGTTGGCATCATCATTGTTAAATCACTAGAATCTACCAAACAATTGTGTATGTTCTTACCAAATGCTTGAATGGTTAGCAAGAAAGGGGAAACCTCATAATTGATTTTATATATAAGATTTATATTAGTTGTTTTGAAATTTTCTACAACAAACTTTCCTATGATAAACTTTGATAAGAACTACTTTTTGATTTGTGGTAATTCACGAAGAGTGATATTTGCCTTGATATTCTTCATATCCTCTATGATGTTATATCTTTCCTTACTCTAATCCTCTCTATGCTGAGGCTGATCTTTCCCTTTGGGGGGAAAAGGATTATTATCAACTTTAGGATTTAGGGGAATAATTATATTATTTGGAGTAGAAGTGGGGAGATGATGCATGTTCCTTAGATTATAATTACTCCTATTTAACTATTACAGTGTTTATACTTCATCATAGTTATCCTTTGAAACATTGTCATCTTCACTAGGGAAGGGAACCTCATATAATTTAAAGACCATAGCTGAACTTGAAGGGCTAGATTTATGAGGGAGATCTAGAGGATTCATCATTTGGTCTTGTCTAATGATTTCCCTCTGAAATATTTCAAAGGTTGCATAAAACTCTACATAGTCTAATTCCCCATGATATGATGTGTTGTGAACCCTACACCAATTATACAAAAATATCTCCATGATATTAATTGCTAATAGCTTATTAGACTATTGTTGTTATACATTATTGGTGGGCCTATTGAAATGCCTATTATATTTTGGAAAGCCAAAATTTTGGTTATAATTTTAATTGTGGTATTACCCATCCTTTTTTCCATATTCAAGTTGTTATTCAAATTTTGGACCATTCTTTATATAGAATCCAATTAAACTTTTGTGGAGTAAGCACCCTGAGTGACTATTATATTGGTGTGAGCCAGATGTTATTTTTTTTGGTTCTATTGATGGCCATTACTTTATGCTTGATTATTTAGGAACTCATAATTTTTATTTATTATTTGTTTTGTCATGGGAAGTAGAGTGTACAAACTAATTTTAATTAAATGCAGGGACATTTTGATTAGCATGTGGAATTGGATTCAAAAGTGGGAATCTATTATTAAATGTTTGGTCTCCTAAATTTTTAATATTGAGCTATGGATTGATTTGTTTGTCGATAATAATATCTTCTTGATATGCCAAAGCTAGAGTGTTAGTTTTGGTATCTCTTCATAAAAACATTTTAGTAATGGGATATAAATTATTCTTGTATATCTTGAGTGCTAAATCTGTATTTGGTTTATACATGGCATTCAACTAAGTGTACATATTTTAAAACCTTGAATTAAAGTCCTAGATTGACTCATTTGGCTCCCTCTTCATGTTGGCAAAATGTTGATACACCAAACATGGATTAGTCACTTGCACAGATTGTGTAAAAAAAATATTTTGGCACTCATTCCATGAGGTGATATGATTTTCCTATAAATTGAGATACCAATCATAAGCAAAATCCTATAGAGTAAATGGGAACAACCTGCATGCAACATCATCATGGGTGACATTTATTAATCTCAGAGCAGCCTTGAAAGATTTGATATTCTCTTCTAGCATCCTTTCATTTGAGAGGGATAAGATAGGAAATTCTTTGAGTTCCTTGGTAAATCATGTTGGTCTCTAAGGATGGTAGTAACAAATCTAACTAACCAAGGTTGATTCATAGGAGGGTTGATAAGTGGTATGTTTCTTACAAGGGAAAGTGTCCTAGTTTGTTGCACCTCAGGGATAACAAGTATTGGTCTAATCCTCTTATGATTTGAAAAAGGTGAAACCAAAAGGTTATCTTGGTACTTAAACCTTGTTACTCACCTAGGTGTCTATACTATAACTCAACATAGTGACTAGCCCCTATTATTGAGCAACACATGTTACCCTCCTTCTAGCACTAGATTTTTTCTTTATATTGATATGGGTTTTATGCACACCCTATAAGAATGAACAAGGTAGCCTATAACATTTTATGATCTCTATGAAATAAAGTTCCACTCTAGGGAATGAGATGTAAGTATTCACTTAAAACAACCAGGTGGTAGAATAGTAGGTTGAGCTTGTATATTATTTAACCAAGTTTGTGGACATATGTATAAAATCTAATAGAAATAAAACATTAAGTGAGTTATATAGGTGGATAATTACTCTATGGTGGGTATATATTAAATAAAACTCAAAAAGAGGGGAAAGGTAAGGCATAAAAGAAAGATCTATGTCCATGAAATATCACATCTAAGGCTATTTCTTTGGTGGACAAGTATCTCCAAGACTAATGTTTACCACTTTTACCTCTTTCAAACTCATGGAAAATATTGGTTAGCAGTCTAGGAAAAAAAGTAGATTAAGCTTATTGATTTCAATTGAAGATTTCTCTCCTTATGATTACTATTTCACACCCTTATTAGGGTTCATTTTAGTGGGCCATATAAAAAATCCATGGAGGTTCTGAGGTGAATCAAATTCATAATGGTGGTAAATAAGTTTAAAAGGTACATGTATCATTGCACAAGAAAACCATGTGATGCCATATGATGAATCACACAAGGCCTGCTAAGTTTTTTTAACCCTTACAAATGAATATCAGCATGGTGCAAGCAAATACTAGAATATCATAGGTGAAGTCAAATTCCATCTTGACATAAATGAATGATAGTGGCATGTAAGTGAATGTCTTTATGATTCAAGAGAGAAATGATAGAGGGCATATGAATGCCAGCATGATGGGGGTCAATAATATGTAGATAGATGATAGTGGCATGATGATAGACATTAAACTCCATATTATGGTGTTAGTGCTTTTCCACTTCATGCGTTAATCCACATCATGTGTTGGCATTTATCTACATGGTACTAGAACTTTCCCACATAATGATGGTGAATTTTGGCATGGTGTGAGCATCTACCATCACTATGTAGAAAAATGTCAACGTTATGTGCTCACCACATGGCTCCATGACTATTAAAGGTTAAGGGAAGAGTATTTATATTATCTCTCACTAATGAGAATGTGCTTGGGCATTCATGTGGGATTATTATTTACCATATTTTTATGTAAGAGTATACACTACCCAGTTTAAAGTGAAGCAAAGCCAACATCTATCTACATAATGTAGGTGTCTACCCATAGACTACTAACATCCACCTATAGACTACTGATAGATGTTGGCAAGTTGTCTGTAGGTGAATGCCAATAGACTACCAATAGGTAGATGCCTATAAACTACTAGCATCCACTTATAGGCAATTTGCTAATGTCCACCTAAAGGCAGCCTACTAGTATCCACTTGTAGTGGATTTGCCTGTAGACTACCAATGTCTCCTTATAGGTAGCCTGCTAGCATACACCCATAGATAGCCTATTAGTATCTTCCCATAGACTACTAACATCCATCCATAGGTATCATACTGGCATCCACCCATATCCTATTATAAACTATAAAAAATACTAAGAAATTATATTGTAAAAAAATCATTACATGCCTTGTTAGAAACTATTGATTTTTAAAGCTCTTCTAGGACTTGAAATGCAAACCACCAAAAAATTCCTAAAGTTGCTCAATGATATATGGTGAATTATTTAAGATTAGCTTTTGAGGTACTAGTGAATTACATTTATATGAGGAAATTTAAATTCAAATTTAGGTGAAAATATCCTTGAAATTAACTTTAACCCTAAAAATTTAGATGATCCTGCCCTATTGGCCACTCCACAAAAATTGCCAAATGCTGATTTCAAAAAATGAAATATTTGTATATTAATGAAGATTCTCCATGAAAAAAAACCTTAACCCTTATCTCAGAGGTTAAAATTTAGACCATAAAGTTGTTTATAGTAGCTATATCACATTCCTAAATGACTATACCAAAATAAATACTCTTACACACCTTGGATTATCAACTCAATCTATATTAATTACTTAAGCCAACAAAATTTACCATTCCTCAATAGTTATAACACATGTAAGATCAGAATTCATCAATTTAGAAAATTAGATTCATCGATATCATTAGCACACTTAATAATTATTGAGTTGATGTAAATAAATAAACTAAAATTTCAATAACATAGAAAAGGAAGAAGAAAGAACAAACACAGTTGCATGATAATCAATTACTTAATTTCTTCCTATAAATTTCTCAAAACATCAAGCCTTTAAAAATATGGTTTTAAATGTATTTAAAATACTTGGGGAAGGAGTAACCTCATCCTCCAAGTGTATCAAAACTTTAGTTTGTATCATAATAACTAGAAACTAAGTTTTAGTTTTATATAAAATGGTATGTTATAACTTAGATTACATTAGACATGCAACATGTGCATGCTAAAAAAATAATTCATTTAATTATAACATTGATTTAATAATAATTAACTAGATATTAATAATAATTACATGCAAAATTATACAAAATTATTATTTGACTAATGTTTACTTACTTCCTCCTTGACACTGCAAGTTATTGTGGTTGGAATGATGTTGTAACTAGAGTTGTACTAGTAGTTACAAGAGATGTAGTAATTGATCTTGTTACTAGAGACAAATTAGAAGCTTGAATTGAAGTGGTAGGCATTACAAATTTGGTAACTTGAGCTATGGTGGTAGGTGGATTTGATGCACTTATTGAGCTAAGAGGAACTAAATTTATAGTCAGTGTTGAAGCTGGCACATTAGGTGGAGTCTAAACTAAACTAGTAGGCAATGCTTCTAGTTACTAATAATGTTTGTATCCTATAGCATGTTATTATTGTACTATGCTCATATTTAGGAGAGGAGGTTCACTTACCTTATCTTCTTGTGTTATTAGCATTGCATGTTTATTTTTGGTAGCTTAGAACCCTACCCAAAAGACTTTTAATTCAGTTGCCTTCTTCTTTGTCAATCTCAATTTTGCCTCAATATCTTTTAAAGCTAGTCCTTGTAAACTCTAATTGAAACTATTTGAATATTATTATATCATTTGATCAAAATAGACCTAGACACTAACTTCTAAGTGTTATCCCATGTATATCTCAATGCTATCTCATTCAAAATTTGCACTAAATGCTTTTCTTGTTTTGTGATCTTAGTGAATTTTATACCTCTATGGGATTCATCAAATTCAAATGGTTGAATGCCTTATTGGTGGTATACAAAACTAATAAATTCAATTTTTTCTCATCTTACTTGAGAAATTTAAACAATTTTGTTATTGTGGTTGCATGGGGAGCCAATTATGCTCTCAAAAAATGAATGGTATCTAAAATTCCATATAACCTCAATATCTTGTTCTATCCTAGAGGTAAAATGTATTACCTATTATTGTTCCCTGAGGGTCTCCATATTTTCTTCTCATTCTTTTATTTCATGTTCTATTCCCTCATTAATGGCTAACATTGCTCCAGTGTGGGTCTTCATGTAGGACTTAAAGTCTTTAACATAAGAGTACTGACCCTTCTTTCTATCTTGTCATTTTAAAAGAGAGTAAATCTCTTCTCTTCCTTCCATATTTAATCATCACCTACCGCTATCTTATATCTTCCTCTTCCTCACCCTTTGTATTGAGGTTGTTGCTTTATCAAAAACTGATCTCACAGTGAGAAGATTAGTGATCTTCAAGTTTGGCCTCTTAGAAGCTGAAACTCCTAATTTCTTGATCCAATATGGAATATTCAACTTTGATGGATTGAATGGTCATTCCTCTATTTGAGTTTATTCTATAGGCTTAATATTAGGGGCTTGCTTAGGAATTAAAGGCCATATTATTTTGGACTAGTCTACATTCCCCAAATGTGGCGTGGGATGAACAATGTAGACTAGTTTCTTCTTGGGAGCTCTTTTTGTGGCCATCAGTGTTGTCGTTTGCACTACTCCTAATGAGGCTATTGGTGAACTCAATTGAGTATAAAAAACTATCACTTGGGTGATGGGTTGGTTGTTGGTAGTGGAAGTAGAGGTGGAGACTAAAGGAGTAATTGTTAACACAATGAAAACAATTGTAATAGGGAATGATGACATATGAGGAAAATTAGAAAAAATTGATAATGTAAAAGAAGAAACAACTTATAATGACATAATAAAAAAAATTCCAAGGGGAGTAGTAAATATAACACCCTTACCTAATTAGTCACCACTAAGGGGTGCCTTTCCTTTTAAACCTTGCAATCTTAGAACCTTATCTTTATATATCTCCTCTTCATCTACCTCATGGCTTAGCTCACCTTCAACTAAAGTTTGTGCCTTCCTACTTTGTATTTCTATAGATTATGTCTATGGATTTTCTACCTTGGATTTTCTCTTATAACAAATTATTGTCCTCTTAGTCTAAGGAGCAGTCACTTCATGGGTAGGAGAGGGAAAAGTCATACTAAAGGTTATGGTTGTCAAAGCTACCATAATAAGTTCAATTTCCTCCTCATCAGAGGATTCAAATCATATTATTCCCTCTTCCACCCTCATAGTGTTGGCATACATTTAAATTTATTCTTTAAATAGTTCTTATTTTACCTTCCTCAATTCAATAGTAGACATTTTAACTTAAGGAGCCTCTTCTTCCTCTTACACTACAACATGTTATGTCTCCCCTTCACATTGATCTTGCTCTTGTTATAGAGTTTTCATCATAGTGGTTGGATATTGAGGGTCTTATCTTTGGTCTTATGGCTACTAAAAAGGTATACCACTCCAAAAATTAGATGATGTCCATTCTCCCTAGTACTAGGATCCTAAATTTAGCTTGTCCAAGTGTAAGGAGGGATCTACTTTTATTACGCTTAGCAAGTCTTCACTCATGCTAGCAATATCAACCCTTTCCTTGACTTTTTCATTATATTTTGCATTAAGGAACAAGAAGTCATGATAGAAAGTCTCATGATTGTAAGGGATGCCTAAATTATGAACCTTTTATTGCACCTTCCCCTAGGGGTCCCAATCCCTATGTGGTAGAATAGTTAATCCATAATCCTTCCTTACATTAACAAACTCTTTGAAGTGACTATGGTATGTGTATTTTAGTCTCCTAATTATTATCTAAGAGTCATGAAAATTACTCTTATTGATCTTATTTAGGTCCTCATCTATCCCATTCCATAATGGGAAGGTAATTCCCTTCTTAGTAACTTTATCTGAGATGAATTTG
Organism: Torreya grandis; assembly: GCA_037957365.1. Classification (NCBI taxonomy): domain Eukaryota; kingdom Viridiplantae; phylum Streptophyta; class Pinopsida; order Cupressales; family Taxaceae; genus Torreya; species Torreya grandis. The sequence continues at coordinate 4,819,342 of JARHVA010000347.1, forward strand.
GGGAGTGGAATAGGGTTGACCTTGTGTCCAAAAACCATGATTATAGTATAATCTAGGTATAGCCAATAGACACCCAAATATATGAGCATATTGGTGATGATCTTGGATATCCTAGCTAGAGGTTAGCCATGAACTACCATCTAAACTTGAGGATACATATCCTTTATAATTATATAAATTATCCTCATATATGCATAAATGTGGATTAATGAGTATAAGTCATAGATTTTATTACTAATGTACTTAGGGTTTGTATTCCACAAAGCCCCATTATGTCTATAGACAGTCACCATGGTTGCATCTAAAATATGACATCACGTATAATTTTCCACCCTAAGGCCTCTTGTCTTTGTGTAGTATCAATTCATGAAGGTGGGCACTGATAATTTCCCCTAGTGCATAGGTGTGTTCTAAGGTAATGAGTAGGTCAAGCAATGGTACCCATTATAGATGAAAGAAATGAATACTTGGGTAGCCAAATAGTTGACTTAACAATGTTATACTAATACATACTCCCATCTATAATGGGGTGATGGTCAAGGGGTTCTTATTTGTTTCCTTGAGTGTAAAAATATCTCTTAGAAGAATCCATTTCTTTACTACTTGTTCCATGTTATTATTTTTCTTCCAACTAACCACACTATGTAAATTAAATGTAGCATCTAGAATGTGAAAACATAAATACCTCATGAATGAATCATCTAATATATATAATGATGATGTTATTGACATAACATAAGAAATAGCCATTTATATTTCACCCTTCAAATAACAAGTCTTGTAATAAGTCAATGTATGGCATGATTAGCTGCATAGTGGAATTCTTGGCATTTGAAGGGCATTAAGTTAGCTACCACTTATTTTTATTCTATGGAGACATCTTCCTCATAAGTGAATGGGTCAATGTTCTCTATGACCTCCCATAAAGCTGAGTAATTGGAGTTTTAGAGACTGTCAAATACTGTTGCATCAAAAACTGTATCTAGGTATTATATGAATCCTTAATGGAGAACCTAGATGGTGTTAAATCTCCCTTAGATGCCCTAGATTAAGATGTCATTATTGGTTGTTAATTTTGGTAAGGTTTAAGCTCTTGAAAATTATGTTTTATAACTCTATTATGTAAATTTGCATCTTTTTTTAGACATAACTAGGGCTTTTGAAATCATAGAATGCTATGTGCACTCAAGCTCAATGACAATCAAATGATGTGAGCTTGGTTAATGGATCAATGTTATATATTTTTTTGGCATTCATTCTAGTTCATGCACCATTAATCACCAACATTTAAGAGCTCATTGCCTTCATTCAATTTTAACTTGACCACCTAGGCATAGTAGGGATTCCATATATGATGCTTACTCATTTAGGGGGGCACAATGCTATTCTCTTTAACACTTGTCACCATATGGTTTAGTCAGGGGGTCAAAATTTTCATTCATTCCAAATGATGTGATATGGTGAGACTAGAGTTTCAAATGAGAAACCCCAAAGATAAAAATGTTCTTTAGAGAGATTCATTCAGGAAGAGTTGTTAGGGAAAGTCACCAAAGAGAAAGTTCCTGACCAAAAGGTTCTGAAAAAATTAACCAAAGAAAAATTTCCAAAAACCCAAAATTTCTTTAGGGAGATTTTCATTCAGGAGGAAGTTGCCACAAAAAAAGTTCCCAAGTGAAAGTCTCCAAATGAAAGCTACCAAAGAAAAATTTCTCGAAGATCAAAACCTTCTGAACACCAAAATTTTCCAAACTAAAGTTGTCATAGAGAAGGTTCTAAATAAAATGATCCAAATTAAAGTTACCGACCAAAAATATACCAACTAGAATAAAATTTGAAATAAATTTCCCAATTGAATAGTTCCCAAAGACCAAAAATGCCTATAATGTCGAATAAAATGAATCCAAATAAAAAAAACCCAAATAAAAACACCTAAATACCTATCACACATTAAAAACTTCCAAAATTTCTATTAATAGATTAATTATAATAAGTCCTAAGGAAATGAGTTGAATACAATAGAGGTCATGACCAATATGGATCTTCTAGACCTAACTAAGGGATCCCTTACCACAATATATCATTTGAGAGGGTTCCAAAGACTCTATTCAAGCAGTACCATGTGATAATCCTAGCTATGTCTTATGTTTTCTTATGAAATTAAATGACAAAGTAAAGTAAATCTAACCTAGTGCTCACCAAAGCATGTGGCACAAAATGGGGGTAATAAACATAAAATTAAACATATATAGAATAACTCTAATTAAGTTAATATAGATATAACCCTAATGCATGGAGAGATAAATACATTCAAAATCCATTATTTATTATACTTGTATCTACTAAAATAAATGAGTAAGAGTTAGAAATACTTACCTTGAAGATGATCTCATCAAGACTTAATATCTCCCTTGTCTAATGGTGCTTTGCAAGAGGTTGTTGTGGTTTATAAGGATCACTAAGATAGCCCAACTCTAGGCTATATGAATTTTCCTAAGTATCCAAGACTTTTAAACAAGATAAGATTCTTATTTCCAAATGTAAACCCTAAGCAATGACTCCTCAAGTAGAATGGTAGAAGAGTAGATTGTAAAGGACAAATGAATAATTAAATCTACCTCTCTAATGAAAATAGTGAATGTAATGTTTTTATATAGTTAGATCTAACCCTAAATTCTTTCAAAGTTTTAGCTAATAGAGTCAGCCCAATCAACCATATTCTATAATAAATAAAGTAGTTGGGTCTCATAATAGGTCAACTACAGTTGACCTAATCCTGTAATGTGTTTATATTTTAAGAACAGGGTCAACCCAAGTTGACTTTATTTGATAAATGATAAAAAGAGGTTTTTTCTTAGGTAAGGGTTGGTGAGGTGGTGAATTTCTTGGAGGAGTGTGTAAGGGATGTACTCAGAGAGATTGAGACACAATGGGTTCTTATAAGATTAAAAACATTAGTAATTAATAAATTTTAGAAATATTATGTATATATACATATCTATGGTGAGGTCTATGAGATATTTTGGTGTGAATTGTCTAAGATATTATTCACATGGTTGGAGAGATTGGAATTCCATTATTTTTTATTTAGATCTACTAATGTTATTTAATGGATTGAAGAGAAGATATAGTGGTTATAAAACCTATATGCTAGTTGGATGTGTGCAATTGATCACTGGCTAATTTCTACCATTGATGGATATTTTACGAAGTTTTCAGTATAGGGGTATATAGCTTTTAAGATGATAAAAGATCCATTTGTTAGAGGGATCAGTGGTAGATTTTTATACTAACTTCCTATGCTAATAAAGATGTTAGTTGTAGAAAATTCCATGGTTCCTATCCCTTTTAATATGGAGTAGTCACTTTAGGTTCCATGGGGATGTGTGTGAATGAAAGGAGAATGCTAAAGAGATTAGAATGTAGAGCTTAAACCCAAATTTAGAATAGAGAGTCAAGAGGAGAGGAATTGAAAGAAGATGCTAGAATTAAAAAGAGAGATACAATAATAGAAAGATGTAATAAATAAAAGTATATCCAAGAAGCTATGAGTAGGAAGAGGAGCATAGAATATCATAGTGAGATTAAATGAGAAGGTGTAGAGAGAGGATATGAGATAAGGAGCAAGGAAACCAAATAGAGTGAAGAGAGAGAGAGAGAGAGAGAGAGAGAGAGAGAGAGAGAGAGAGAGAGAGAGAGAGAGAGAGAGAGAGAGAGAGAGAGAGAGAGATGAAGAATATGTGAGACAATAGAAGGGAGAAAGTAGTGTAGAAGTAGATCAGATAGTTAGAATCTCATAAGATTATAGATTAATATTCCCTAAAAGAGAAGAAATATTTATGTATAGTCATAGACATAGCACAAGTTTAAGTTTCAATAAATTCATTTTTAGAGGTATAAATCATTCACCATGGGAGCGCACATCCTCCAAGCCTATTTTTTTTCAAAACCATAAAAGTTACTATACTTTCTTGGAAGATAAAGATTGTCAAGGTCTTATTATAGAATAAATTCATGGAACAACTATTAAAATATAGGAGGACCCACATTTGAAATTACTCATAGATTTTCTAAGCATCAAAAGGAGAACATAAAAGCATTATTATTAATAGAGATAAATCCTATAATTATTGCACAAGATAAAGAGTTTATCAATAAAATTTAAATATTATAAGAAGATGAGGATGATGGAGGCACATTTGAATTTACTTCATCACCAAAATTACTAATATGAACACAATAACTAATGCTACTATAGAAATCACCACCAAAACTACAAAATCTATAGACACCAACTACTCAACAAATACCTATGATACCTGTGATAAACCCTAATATGGTTTATTATTTGGGGGCTTTGATTCACATGTCTTAGTATGAAGGGTCTATTGACCCAAAATAGTACCTACTTACTTACACCATGAAGTGGCAACCTAAAGTAATTATCGATGAAGTCATAATGAAGTGTGATTTGATTATAGATTTAAGTTTTCATTCACTATAATTCATATTCTATAAGGATACCAATATATCGATGCTACAAGAGGTAAAAAAACATGTTAAATATAGAGTTTAATAATAGTAAATGTTCTAGCCAGACTATTTAGGATTTAAAAGAAATTTACCAAGGAGCAAAAGAGTCTATCAATAACTATGATAATTGATTTTCTAACATTATGAATAAAATAGAGTTTATCATATTGTTGTCAAATTGAGCTTCTACCTTTGAGCAAGGTTTTCATGCTTCCTCAACCAATTGACACAATGGGAGGATCACTTTTAGGTTATGGGTGTCTTGTAATGGAAGTAAAACTCTAGAGAGGGTTGGTTCCTTTGATGAACCATCTTGATCGTCACCTAAACTACTTGTTGATAATGAAAAGAGAGAGAAACACAATTACTTCCTATACTTATAATACTAACTAAGGGATGATGCACTAAAATGTAATACCTCAACTTGCTTGGACACACATATAATGAACTCAAAGATCACTCACACATAATAACTCACAATTCATCAATGAATCTTTTGGACCATGTTCACATTCTTATTTTACATTAAAAGTTTTATGAGCATGATTCAAGACCTAAAAAATTTAAATTTTAAATCATGAAACACCTTATATTAACTATTTTGAGGCCTCCCATAATGTCTTTCATGGATCTTGATGATGACTTAGCTAAAACTTATAGGTGTGTGCTCCATTAGTGCTTGAGAAACTCTTAAGATAGAGATATATCTTCCAAAATTGATTAATTAATGTCTTTCAAAGTTTTAAAACAACTTTATTTCATTTATATATGCTTGTAACACCTACCTATAAAGTTTCAATGCATTTGGATTAATAAAACTTGAGTTCTTACACTTTTGGGCTTTTTGAGAACTAGTTTTCAACATTTTTGCATGTACAGGCCTATAATTTTAACTTTTATCTATTCTTGGGTAAATTACATACATGATACCACTACCAAATTTTTTAAAATATTTTCCTCCAAATTTATTTCAAATTTCATAGGTTTTGGATTAATAGAACTATTATCATCAAAAGTTGCACCCTAGAGGAGATTGTTCAAGCCTCCTCACTTAAGTGATAACATGGAGACACCTATAGGTTATGGGTGGACTAATTAATGAGTTTAATCTCTAAATATGGATAGTTACCTTAATTATATCACCCTAAAATTACTACTAGACCTATTGCTTGTAAGGGAAAAGGGTAAGAGAATTGAAAGTAAACTAATCTAGGGAGGTGATGCACCAAACTAACACCCTCCACTTAACCATCATGTAATAAAGACATGAATTGTGATTGAAAATGATCACAATACTTAAAAATTACTTTAAATTATGAATGTTTCAACATGGATGTCATAGATAATATATTGAATAGGAGGGTTAATCAAGAGGTATAAGAAAGACACTAATAATTGGAATCCACTTGTAAACTATGCAAAGCTATAAAAACTCACCATGTGACCTGCAAGAATATTATCCATTTATAAAGAGGTAAGAGGGGGGAAATGAGAGAGAGTGAAGGAAATACTACTATCTTTCATCAATAATCACACAAGTACACTAATTGAAAGCATATGAGAAGGTAAGAATCAAATTTATTCAACATTTAAAGGCATACTACAAGTGTTTAGCTGAGAAAAAAATTGATATATTCAAAAAAAGGATCCATAAAAATACATTCAAGGTATAATATATAGGATAATGTGTGTGTACTTGGTTAGATGATATTCCTCTTAAAGTGGCATGGAGTTACTTCATTGCCTTGGTGACTCATCCATTTGTTTTTAAAATGCCCATTTAGAATCATTATGAGTTGACAAGTCACATTCCTATAGTATAAATAATTGAATTACATTATAAATTGTTTTAATGCCCTAATTTAATCATCTTTACACACTTGCTATGAAATCTCTCTCATCATTCACATGTTTTCTCTCTAGGTTGGCTTATTCCTTGTAACCCTATTTCCATGCAAAGATCCTTGGTTTGAGATATCCAAAGTAATTATATGAAAAAAAGGCATGTTTTGGTACCCATTATCCCCTTATATATTCACCCAAATTTTCATGATCTAACTCTCAAGGTAGACCTCCTTTCTCTCTCTCCATTTTTGTTAATTCAGCCTAATTTAAATCTTTGATACTAGAGACCATATAATTAAGTGTATTAACACTAAAAAACATTAAAAATAATTTAGGGTAATATAAATTAGGTATTTTGGATAATTTTCAAGTTGTTCCACTATATGGAACTCAATTTATTCAAGTTTTTCACTTTCTATCCCTAGTTTACACATACATATGCCTGAGGAGGTTGAGGGCTGACAAAAATACATATTTTGATATTAAGAGTGTTTCAAGGAAAAAAATGTCTATGTTGGGTCTTCCACATCATTAATTATCCCCTATAAGTGTTTTTTTTCCTTAATCAACCTTACGATCTCTTAAAACTACTAACTTCAAAAAGTTTGTGCATGCCTATGACTGTCAACCATGGATGTAGGTTTTTTTTCCTCTTTTGATCAATATTAAAACATAATAAACATCCCAAAAAGATTATTATTACTCCATAACACTATATACCATCAATATAAATCACCAATTTAATGCAAACACTTCCTATTCTCATAAATTCTTGAAGATAAGCATGGAAAAGGAGTTTCTTGGTAAGTTTGCTAGTCTTGTTTGAGACTAAGGTTTATTAGGCATAAAAACAATGTTATTATTAAATTATTATTTTTATTTAAGTATTTATATACCTATCCACCACTTCAAAATATCTTTCACTTATCAACTCATCCCAAAATTACATATTTCTTCAAGTTTTATAGGCAGTTGTAGGTGTTCATCTAGGTTCCATAGGCCTAAGACATTCTTCAATCAAAGAAACATGATTCTTTATGACCTTCCATTAAATAAAGTGTTTTAAATGTTCTTAAAACTTAATTCATATCTTCCAAACCATTTTTAATCCTTCTTATCTCAGACTCAACACAAAGCATGTCCCTTACTGGCCCATTTTTTGTGCATATGCAAGCAATCATGGAATGCCTCACATGTGGTATTCAAGTTTATAGTTTGAGACTTTTATAGATTTTTGGAACCTCATAATGGATTTTTATAACATTAAATTAATGTTTAAAAAATATTTTAGTTCCCCCACTAATCCTCTTATGAGTTTTTTTTCATGCAAAACATAGAACCATGCTTGATTGCCTACTTGGTGTTTGAACACCCTATCTCTTCATTGGTTGTTTGAGAAATTAGTCTTAAAATATTATGTGTATTTTATAATAGGATTTATATAACAAAAATATGATTTAAATGGCCCATTCATACCCTTATTATAAACTTTTAGGTGCAAAATTTTGACCTACAAGTCTGCAGACTTGTAGGTTAACAAAGTTTTATCTTAACTTAAATTTGCAAGCATGCCTCAAGATTTATATATGTACATATTTTTTGGGGGTATGAAAAATTTATTGAATTTTATTAAATTAATCTTATGTATATTATTTAATTAATATATTCATCTCAAATATCAAACACTTATTCTTCAAGTTACATTACAAAACCCACAAAAAACCTTGAATGTTATAACAAGCACCTCAAACTCTTTAATTAACCTAGCCAATGATGTTTTGATTTTTTTAAAGTTTTTTTTTGGCTTTGAAAATCATTTAATAACTCTAAAAATGTCTAAAAAACTATCTCAACTGATCAAGATCCCTCCAAAGCTTCTTATCCCTGTAAATAGGCTCAAAACTATCCATTTTAGGCCAATTTTGTACTATATACCCTTCACACATGCCAAGTGAAACTAAAAAATAATATTAAAGGGTTATAAACACCTCATAAATTCTTTCTTATTTTATTAATGCTTACAACAAGCTTAAAATGCCATTTTAATGAGAAAATTGAGCTAGTAGGGCTTTTATAGGGTTTTAAACCACCCTACCTTTTCGATTGAGCTAGCAGGGCTTTTATAGGGTTTTAAACCACCCTACCTTCTTAGTAATCATTAATAAAGTCTGACCCATGAAAATAATTAATAATGCATGGAAAATTGAGGTCATTAGGGCCCCCATATTTTTCTAAGAGATTGGGTGATTACTCTCTCTCTCTCTCTCTCTCTCTCTCTCTCTCTCTCTCTCTCTCTATATATATATATATATATATATATATATATATATATATATATATATATATATATATATATATATATATATTTATATTACTTGAAGGAGATGAGTAGACACTTTTTAAAGCATTAACACATGAATATGAGCCCTCCAAATTCATACAAGTGACTTAAATACCTTTTCAAGAGTGATTATTCTCATTTGGATGTTAAACCTTCAACATCTGACCATTTTTTGATTTTTAACTATATATTATGTTTAAATAGCCTTATTAAGATCCTTTGACATGTGCACTTATATTAAACATATTTTTTTGGCCTTTAGAGTAACCCACCACCTTGTATCATGTTAAACTAGTCAAGAGGGTAACTTGAAATTTTATTTCTTTAAAAATAAACTTGAATACCCATTTCACCTTTGATGACCTCATTCACATGATTTATTTTTTCTATAAATGCCTTGTATGTTGAATTTGCCACTTTAAACATTGTTTGGAAGTGTTAGCATGAAAAATGACTTGATCAATCCAAACAACATAAGATCCTTAACATTTTAAAATACCTTAAAATATGTTAACTTAACATTTTCTAAACATGCATAAGGACCAAACTATAACCACTTATACAATCACTTGAAGACCATGACCTCATATTTTGACTATGCCACCCTAGGAGACCTCTAAAACTACTAGGAAAATAATATAACTTACCATGACCATATAAGATATGAGTTGAACAATCACTTTCAAGGCTATAAACAATATTAAAATTGAGCTAAAAGTATGCTTTTTTTAATTATACTCACCTGTGGTATCCAAATTTGGCTAACATATTTGGTGACCTCCTAGGATTTAATGCCTCCAATGTACCTTAGATTGGTTGCCTAGTCCACCCATTGGGCTATAGAGTCATGTCATCTCAATCTTAGACCTGAATTAACCTTGATACTTAACTACAAATGCCATGAAATAACTGAAACAACTAACTACCTTCACTAAGATAAAAAAACAAGAAGCAAACATACCAAAGAAAAAATCACACACACTTGTGCTACAAAGCACTTAGGGGAAAAAAGAAAAATAAAATACTAAAAACAACTAACCTTAATAAATTTTCTTCCTAGATCAAAAGGAAATTTTCTGCAAACTCTTCCTCCATGAGATAAGTAATGATGTAGATCAAGATGCTATTTGGAAATGATGTTTATTGGAATAGTAATATTACTTTCCAACTCATTATGAATTACCTCAAGTGAACTATCATTAGTAAACATGTTTTCAAATAATTCATATTATTTCCCAAGACTAACCACATGTTGTTTGTTAATGTTTAAACTCACCTTAAACATCACTACCTATTGACTCATAGGGACAACATCATCTTTAGCTTCAAGAGACTATATGAAATGGTATGTTTGATCTTGAATGATCTCTTGGGGATTCCCTCATTTCTCTTTGAGAAAGATATTATATTTAAAATCATATTTATCTTACACAATAAGAGATATAAGACCTTAAAGGACTTCAAACTCATTGCAAATCTCCAAATATTATTACCATATATCATCTTGAAATTATTCATGCTGGTTTGAGAAGGCATGTTGCATATGATTATCCTATTGAGGTCCTATGTCCATCACCTTTATATTTGTTTTCATGTGATCATGAACTTCATGGTGGTTTCTTGAATTGTCACCAATCATTGCTACAACATAGCTTTGTTCTTCAAGGGTGACTGGTTATTTTTCATTAGAGTCCATTTCAAGCCTATTAAAGACCTCACCTTGATCAATTAGGAGATATTCTATCTCAATACAAACTATAACTTATTGAAGGAGACTTTTTATGAAAACATTCCTTTGTGATTATTCTATTTTCAACCTAACCAACTCTACTTTGTAATAAAAAATCAAGACATTAGTTTTAGTCAAAGGAGAGAGTTCAAAACAAACTTTTACCTCTTCTAAGACACTTGAGGAATCTTTCAAATTATTTAAATGCATCCATCTCATCTAATTTATCAAGAGTATCTAAAAAAATATTGTTCTTGATTATTCATGGTCAAATTGAGATGACTAATTGGTTAGGCAACTGTTGCAAATATCTCAATTAGCCTTTGCTTATCTTTAAGTGTGTTGTATCCCTTAAATTTTACTTCTACATGATCAATATCACCTTCCCATTCATTTCCAAAGACTTATTTATTATTTTTTTCACCAATGGGAGTGTCAATCATGAGTTCTTCCTCATGTTCACTTGAAGAGTCTTCTTCATAGCCTTCATTTTGTTCACTTACAGTTACAATTTGACCTTAATTAGCCTCTAATAGAACATTTTATTCCTTAATTATGGTTTGTTCAAACTCATGAACAAGCTTTAGGTTCTCATGATCAATGATCTTATCATTCTTCTCACTTTATTCACAAACCAATCCCTCAAACTTTGGTATGATTTGGTCTTTAACTTTCTCTACAAGGACTTATTTATTCATTTGAAAGCTCTCTTTAATTATTCTCCATGATGGAAAAGTTTTAGGTTCTTGAGGAGGGATAGTTACAAGTTACTTTTTAGCCTCAGCTTCTTGATCTAGGCATGTCTCATATTTTTTCCTCCATGACTCTACTACTTTCTTCCAACTTGGAATATTGGGCTTAGGAGCTTCCTCTTGATGGTGTGTTATAATTTGAGGGTTGGATAAAGGATTTAATAAGCTTACAAGCTACCTTGGAGACTCATTAAATTTCATATTTTAAATGAGCATAGGAAAAGGTTCATGAGGGAGAGTATGTTGAGCTTGAGGAATGATGAGTGATTATTTCATATAATCAAGCCTTTTTTATAGCTTATTTCAAGTTGGAGTAAGTTAGGAACATAATAATAATGACTTGGGATTGAAGCAGGTAAATAAGGTTGAAGATATTTAAATTATTTCTCTTTCCATCTCACTAATCTATCCTCTATACATTGATTCAAATCATTTATTTCTAGCCATTCATTGGTTAGGACATGCTTTTTTTCTCTGTCAAAGATTACCCACTCACTCCTTGTAAACTATAATGACTCCCTTAGAATTTTAATAAGGTAACTAAGGATAAATAATCCAAATTATACACACCCATCTAACTTTCTCATTACCATTTCATTATTTAACACCTTCATGAGCAATTGAGAATCCTGATCTTTCTTAACTTGAGTTTGTGTAGCTATACACTCCTCTTTATACCTTAACTACTGATGATGGCAAGCTTGATAGGACTAATATCAAAGCTGACACATCTGGTAAGGTTGATGACAAAAGGGAGGATAGTGATATTTATAGTAAGGTTGGTAATATTAAGATTTAGGATCATATGGAGGGTAATTAGGGTCATTATATGGATGGTATGGATCAACATATGACTCATATGGCTCATTATGCTACTGGTAATGATCAACAAACTATTAAAAAGGGTAAATATAAACTTGACATGGCTAACCAAATTGAGTAAAATATAAATTCACTCCAAACTCAACCATGAAACCTAATGAAAAAGATAAAATACAAATATTACTAGCTTGGAAGAATACATAGGCTTCTAAAACTAGTTGATTATGATCAAAGTCACCATTGGTACTTGTGTTCATGCCTCCAAAGGTTGATATATTGAAGATAAACACCAATAAATATTTAATGGATGATGTCTCTTATCCCATCACGCATGCCACAACTTTTACCATCAAAATTTTCACCCTTGAGGAGGCTATGGGTAGCCTAATCAGTGAGGTGAATCTCTAGATAGGGAAAGTTTCTTTGATTTTGTCAACCTAAAACTACTACTAGACCTATTTTTTGCAATTTAAAATGGTAAAATAAATGAAATTAAACTAATATATGGAGGTGATTCACTAAATTAACACCCTTCACTTGACCATAATGTACTAAGAATATGAATTAGGCCTGAATTTGATCACAATACTCAATAAGGACCTTCAAGCATGAGAGTTTTAACATGGAGGTCATAGATAGTGTATTGAATAGGAGGAATAATAAATAGGTCAAATAAAGACACTAATGACTAGAATCCCCTTCTAAATTATGAAAATCTATCCAAACTCACCATGTGACTAGACAATCTATTTACAAAGAGGTTGGTGAGGATAAATGAGAGAGAGAAGGAACTACTACTATCATTAATAAAAAATCACACAAGTACACTAATTTAAAGCATATGAGAAGGTAAAAATTAGGTTTATTCAACATTAAAATGTGTATCATAATTGTTTAGTTGAGTAGGGCTAAAGGATCCTTAATAAACCATTCAAGGTAGCATATATAGCAGAATGTGAGAAAGAGAGGAGGATATTGGAAAAGCATATGACAAATTTCATCTTATGATGAAAAATTAAAATAAATAATTCATGTTAATAAATAGTATTTAAATCTATTTTCAACATGTTTACACTTGGTTTTATGATATTCCTCTTGAGGTGGCATGGAGTTACTTCATTGCCTTGGTGGCTAATACATTTACTTTAAAACTTCCCATTTGGAGTCATTATGAGTTAAAAAGTCACATTCCTAGAGTATAAATAATTTAATTACATTATAAATCTATTTAATGACCCAATCCAATCATTTTTACACACTTATTCTGTAATCTCTCTCAACATTCACATGTTTTCTCTCTAGGTAGGCCTATTCCTTGTATCCCAATTTCAATGCAAAGCTCCTTGGTTTGAGATATCAAGATCAATTATATTAAAATAAAGGAATATTTTGTAACCCATTATCCCCTTATACCTTCAACCAAATTTTCATGATCTAAATATCAAGGTAGACTTACTTTCTCTCTCTCTCCATTTTTGTCAATTATGCTTAATTAGGCCTAATGCAAACCCTCAGTACTAGAAACCATAAAAAATTACGTATACTAGCATTAAAAAATATTTAAAATAATTTATTTTACATTAAATTATGTATTTTTTCCAATTTTAAAGTTGCTACAGTGCATGGAACTCAAGTTATACAAGATTTTCACTTTTTAGCCCTAGTTTGCACATGCACATGCTTGAGGAGGTCGAAGGCTTAATAAATTAAACATTTTTATCTCATGGGTGTTTTAAGGAAAAATAATTAATTTTTTGGATCTATCTCATCATTACTCTTCCCCTTCAATTGTTGTTTTTCTTTGATCAACCTTACAATCTCTCAAAATTGCCAACTTCAAGAAGTATGTGCATGACTAGGACTGTCAAACATGGTTGTAGGTTATTTTTGCTCTTTTTATCAATATTAAGATATATTAAACACCAAAAAAATATTATTATTATTCTATCACACTCTCTTCCATAAATACAAGTGACCAATTCAATGCAAACACACTTATCCTCATAAATTCTTGTAGATATACTTGGAAAAGGAGCTTCTTGGCAAGTTTGTTAGTATTGCTTGAGATTGAGGGTTTATTAGGGATTAAAACAATGTTTTTATTCAATTATTATTATTATTATTTAATTATATACATACCTCTCCACCACATTAAAATATCTTTCACCTATCAACTCATCCTAAATTACATGTTTCTTCAAGTTTTATAGGCAGTTGTAGGTGTTCATCTATGTTCCATAGGCCTAAGATGTTATTAAATCAAAGAAACTTGATGATTTATGTCCTAAAATTAAATAAAGTGTTTTTAATTTTATTAAAATTTTAATCATATCTTCCAAAACCTATTTGGTCCTTCTCATCTTAGACTCAACACAAGGCTTGTCCTTGCTCATTTTCTTTACATAGGCATGCAATCATGGAATGCCTCACATGGGGTATTAAAGTTTATAGTTTGATTATTTTGAATATTTTTTAAACCTCCGGATGGATTTTTATAAAATTTAAGTAAGGTTTAAATCATTTTTTAGTTCCCTCAAAGGTTCTCTTATGAGTTACTTTCATTCAAAACAGAGAACCATATTTGATTACCTACTTGGTGTTTCAACACCCTATCCCTTCATTGGTGGTTTGAGAAATTAGTATTAAAATATTATAGGTACTTTTTAATAGGAGTGATATAAAAAAACTATGCTTTCAATGGCCCATTAATACCCTTATTATACACTTTTAGGTGAAAAATGTTGACCTATAGGTTTTGAGAAGCTTGAATAGGTACATGTTCCTTTTTAGACTCAACTTATTGGTCTAGGAATGCATCATATTTCTTCCCCAATTACTCTAATACTTTCTTAAAAATTATAACCTTGGAATTATTAACCTCCTCTTGATGGTGTGTTATAACTTGAGGGGTGGATGAAGGATTTAAGAATCTTACAAGCTTCCTTGGAGACTCATTAAAATTTTTATTTTGAATGAGAATAAGAGAAGATTAATGAGGGAGAGAAGGTTGAAATCAAGGAATTATGAGTTAGGATTTCATAGAATCAATCCTTTTTTTATGGATTACTATAATTTAGAGCAAGTTATAAACACAAGAGGACTAGCATACGATTGTAGAGGGTAATTGAGGTTGAAGATATTACAATTCTTGTTCTTTCCATATCATGGTTGAAGAGATAACAATTATTGATCTTTACATCTCACTAATCTATCCTCCATAAATTTATTCAAATCTTTTATTTATATCTTTTCATTGGTTAGGACATGCTCGTTTTCTCTCTCAAAGGCTGACTACTCACTCCTTACATATTATAATTAGTCACTTAGTTTTGGAATGAGGTGACTAGGGATGAATTGGCCTAATGATACACCCCCATATACCTTTCTCATTACCATTTAATTATTTAACATCTTCATGAGTATCTAAGAAAACTAATATTTCTTAAATTAAATTTGCATAGCTATACACTTCTCCTTATACCTTATCTCCTGTTGATGGAAAGCTTGATATAATTGATATGAAGGTTGATAAACTTGGTAAAGTTGATGAGAAAAATAATGAGGATAGTGATCTTGATATCAAGGCTGGTCACATTGATAGTTATGATAATATGGAGGGTATTTAGGATCATTTTAGGGTTGGTATGGATCAACACATCACTAATATGGATCATTAGGTTATTTAATGATTAAAAAACTACTAATAAAGATTAACATAATCTTGACATGGCTCACCAACTTGGGTAAAATATAAATCCACTCCAAAATCATCCGTGAAACCTCATGAGAAAGCAAAAGATAAAGATTACTTATTTGAAAGAATACTTGATCTGATAACACTAGATGATTATGCTTAGCATCACCATTTTTGCTTGTGTTCATGCCTCCAAATGTTCATACATTGAATAACACTAATAAATCTTTAATTTATGATGGATCTTTTCCAACCAAGCATGCCAAAACTATTATCATAAAAAAAATCACCCTTGAGGAGATTTTTCAACCTCACTTAAGTGATAGCATGAAGACACCTCTAGGTTATGGGTGGCCTAATCAGTGAGATGAATCTCTAGATATGACTATATCTCTTGATGATATCACCCTAGAACTAATATTATACCTATTTCTTGTAAGGGAAAAGGGTAAGAGAACTGAAAGCAAACTAATCTATGGAGGTGATGCACCAAATTAACACCCTCTACTTGACCATAATACCCTAAGAACATGAATTAGGCTTGAATCTGATCACACTACTCAACAAGGACCTTCAATAATGAGTGTTTTAACATGGATATCATAGATAATGTATTAAGTAGTAGGGATAATAAAGAGGTCTAAGAAGGACACTACTAACTGGAATCCTCTTCTAAACTATGAAAATATATCCATCAACAATAACAACAAAAGTACACTAATTTAAATAATATTATAAGGAATAATAAGATTTATTAAACATTTAAAGGCATATTATAAGTGTTTAGTTGTGTAGGGCTTCACCATACTCAACTAAAGGATCCATAACAAACCATTCAAGGAAGCATATATAGGAGATTATGAGAAAGAGAGAGAAAGAGGATGTTGGATAAGAATATGAAAAATATAATGTCATTAATACAAGTTACAATCAATAATTCATGTTAATAAATAGTCCTAAACTTCCTCTTCAACATGTGTCCACTTGGTTTGATGATATTCCTCTTGAGGTGGCATGGAGTTACTTCATTGCCTTGGTGACTCATCCATTTACTTTGAAACTATAAATTTAGATTAATTATGAGTTTATAAGTCACATTATTTAAATGAAATTTATTTAATTACATTATACATATATTTAATCCCCAATCCAGTCATATTTTCACACTTATTATGTAATCTCTCTCATCATTCACATGTTTTCTCTCTAGGTAGGCCTATTCCTTGTAGCCATGTTTTAGTACAAATATCCTTGAGAAATTATAATAAAACCAAATTTATATTTTTTCACCCATTATCTCCTTACATATTCACTCAAAGTTTCATTATATAACTCTTAAGGTTAACCTACTTTCTCTCTATCTCTCAACTTTTGCCAATTAGGCCTAATACAAACCATAAGTATTAGAGATCATAAAAGTACATATATTACCACTCAAAAACCTTTAAAATATTTTATTTTATATTAAATTAGGTATTTTTTCCAATTTTAAACTTGTTCCAGTGGATGGAACTCAAGTTATGTAAGGTTTTTCACTTTATAGCCTTAGTTTGCACATGTACATGCCTGAAGAGGCCAAGGGCTTAAAAATGTATGTATTTCAATCTTATAGGTGTTTCAATTCAAAATAATTCCTTTTTTTTTTCTATCCCATCATTAATAATCCCATACAAGTTTTTTTTGTCCTCAATCAACCTTACATTCTTTCAAAATTACCAACATCAAGAAGTTTGTGCATGTTTAGGACTGTCGAACATGGTTGTAGGTTATTTTTGCTATTTTGATCAATTTTAAGACCTATTAAAAAATATAAAAATATTATTATAAACCAATCACACTATCTTACATCAATATAAGTCACCAATTTAATACAAACACTACCTATTCTAATAAATTCTTAAAGATAGGCTTGGAAAAGGAGCTTCTTGGCAAGTTTACGAGTCTGGTTTGAGATTAGGGTTTATTAGGGTTCAAAAGAATGTTTGTATTAAATTATTATTATTATTATTTAATTATATAAATATATATCCA
This sequence comes from Torreya grandis, assembly GCA_037957365.1. Taxonomy (NCBI): domain Eukaryota; kingdom Viridiplantae; phylum Streptophyta; class Pinopsida; order Cupressales; family Taxaceae; genus Torreya; species Torreya grandis. Next base: position 4,837,086 of record JARHVA010000347.1, read on the forward strand.
CAACATAAAAATATCTTTCACCTATCAACTCAGCCCAAAATTACATATTTCTTTAAGTTTTGTAGGTAGATGTAGGTGTTCATATAGGTTTCACAGGCCTAAGACATTATTAAATCAAATAAACTTGGTGATTTATATCCTAACATTAAATAAAGGGTTTTTAATGTTATTAAAACTTTATTCATACCTTAAAAACCCTATTTAGTCCTTCTCATATTAGACTTAACACAAGGCCTATCCCTTACTAGCTCATTTTCTGAGCATAGGCATGCAATCATGGAATGCCTCACATGGGGTATTCAAGTTTAAATTTTGATAATTTTGTAGATGTTTGAAACCTCATGATGGATTTTTAAAAACATTTAAGTAAGGTTTAACACATATTTTATTCCCCCCAATGGTCCTCTTATGAATTTATTTCATGCAAACCATAGAACCATGCTTGATTGCCTACTTGGTGTTTCAACACCCTATCCCTTCATTGGTAGTTTAAAAAATTAGTCTTAAAATATTATGGGTACTTTTTAATAGGATTGATATAACATAAATGTTCTTTAAATTTCCCATTCATACCCTTATTATATGCTTTTAGGTGCAAAATGTTGACCTACAGGTATGTAGACCTATAGGTTAACAAAAATTTATTTTGGCTTACATTTGAAAGCATGCCTCAAGATTTATATATGTCCACATTATAAAGGGTATTTATAAGTTATTTAGTATTTTTTAAGTCATATTAAGGCTATTATTTAAGTATTATATTAATCTCAAATATCAAATACTTTTTCTTCAAGTTACATTTCAAAACCCACCAAAAACCTTGACTATTACAGTAGCAAGCACTACAAACTCTTGAAATAACATTGTAAATGATGTGTTTATTTTTTTAAAAGATTTTTGGTCTTTTAAAATACATTAATAACTCTTTACATGTCTACAAAACTATCTAAACTGGCCAAGAATCCTCCAAAGCTTCTTATCCCTGACAATAGGCTCAAAAGTATCCATTTTAGGCCAATTTTCATATTGTATTCCCTTCACACGTGCCAAGTGAGATTGAAAAATAATATGGAATGGGTTTAAATACCTCTTACATCATTTCCCATTTCATTCATTCTTTAAAAAAGATTCAAATTTCCATTTTAATGAGAAAATTAAGTAAGTAGGGATTTATTAGGGTTTTAGACCACCCTACCTTCTTAGTAATCATTCATAAATACTATCCCATGAAATTAATAAATATTTAATGGAAAATTTATGTTATTATGGACCCCATATTTTTATAATATATTGGGCGTTGAATCTCTCTTTATTATACAGACTAAGCATCAAAAAATGGCCATTATAAGCTTACCAAGAGCTCGATGGGAGAATGAAAGTGATTTTTGCTTTGTTTGGACCTGTGTAAGATTATTGAAATTATATTTGACCTAATATATATAAAGAGACACTTTTTTAATCATTTACACCTAAATATGAGCCCTCCAAATCTATACAAGTGACTGAATTGCCCTTTCAAGAGTGATTATGCTCCTTTGGACATTGAACATGCAACATCTTACTATTTTATAATATGTAACTACATATTACATTGAAATAACCTTATCAAGATCCTTTGACACATGAAATTATATGTAAAATATATTTTTTGCCTTTAGACTAACCCACCACCTTGTATCATGTTGAACTAGTCATGAGGGTAACTTGAAAAGTTATTTCTTTGAAACTCAACTTGAAGACCTATATAGCCTTTCATGACCTCATTCACATGATTTATGATTTATATAAAGGCCCATTATGTTTAATTTGTCTCTTTAAACATTTCTTGTAATTGTTAGAATGATAAATTTACTTGATCAAGCCAAACATTATAAGATCCTTAACATTTTAAAATACCTTAAAATATGTTAAGTTGTTTTAACATTTGTTAAACATGTATAAGGACCAAACTATTCAACCCTCTTATCAACCATTCTAGGCCATGTAACATGTCCATGAAGATATCACTTGGTTTTGGGGCAATTTTAAGCTTGAAAATCAATTTTGAGATAGATTTAATCTATCTTAACATAATTAAGCATAGTTTGACTTCCTAACTACTAGAAAATGTCTAAAAAATATCCATGAAGTTGATAAATCTATGAATAATCCTTTAACCACATATAAACCAATAAAAATCCAATCCTTTACCTTTGAAAATTCATGAAAATTGCCCTTACATCCTTACATATGAGTTAGAACACCAAAAGACCTTCACAATTATTGTAGATGCATGCATAATATCTCAAAATCCTTGATTAAAGGTACTAAAATTATTCTTCACCTCAACATATGTGCCACCCTTAATTTTATAAAAAATTTACCTTTAATTTCCTTCACCCATACCTTAACATGCTTTAAAATCTTGAAATGATCAACCAAGAAGTGGTTATGAAGACCAAAAGTTAATTAAGACTCTATATGGCATACATGCATGGGAGATATTATAACAAAATCAAGCATAATTTTGTCAAAAATACCTTACCTTTTTAAAAAGAGTCTTAAAAGCTATTGATACAGCATAATAAATGTTTAATTATTGTAATTAGCCTCAAGAACTAAGGGAAAATATCAATATGACCTCAATATGACTTTACTAAGCATATTGGCACCAATGAAAGGATGAAAATTATAAGGAAATACCTTATGAACCTAAAATACTCAATGATGGAAACAACGGTGACTAAAAAGGTCAACACTTATATGATAAAGATACAATAACATGGTTTTTAGAAGGATTTAGGGTGAGAATATGGTTTACCATTATGTAGAACCAGTTTAAAACTAAGGCAGATGCATGAGCAGATATGATAAGGGTTAAATAGATTGAATACTATGGTTATGCTACAACATCAACTTCCCTAATAGATAATACTTTAAAAATTATCTTGATAAATTTAGACCGATACAAAGGAGAAGGAAATAAGCATAAATTAGGTATATGGTGTATAGAGTGTGGCCAGGAAGGACATCATAGGAATGAGTGTCCTAGAATCAAAACAAAAATATATGAAGTTTGTATATTAGTGGAACATTAAACTTATCATTGTCATCTCCTCTAATAGTATATCCAAAAATTTCACTCCTTGTATTTTAACTCTACAAATCTCACAATCATGATGAAAAAAGTTTTAGATCTTTATAGGAGCTCAAATAAGATATTAGAAAGAATGTTTTTGCATTCATTACATAGAAAACAACTACTATGACCATGTTAATTCCTAGACCATAAATTAACATGCTAGGAGTATCATAGTTGGGTGTGCCTTAGATATTTAAGGCACCATAGTATCAACTATAAAATACAGTAAACTAGATAAAACCTTCTTATATGTAGACACCTTTAATTACACAATATCAATCTTATACCTCTTAGAATATTTTGATTCCCCATGCAAAATAAGCAAGTTAGGTTCTATCAATTTTGTATTAACAAACATAGTAGGTATGATGGCCTCCAATAATAATAATGGTGGAATGACCTCTAGGCTTATTGAAAATTTAGGCCTCAACAATCAAGTGGTTATGGATTCTAAAATAGTTAGGGAGGATTTAGAGGAGGTAGAGGAGTATATCGAGGTAGTGTGCAAGGAGAAAGAGGAGATATCCTAATAGAGGTCCAATATAGTGTTGTTTATGTGGATAGTTTAACCATATACAAAAAAATTATCCTATGAACCCGTAAAGGCAATGCTTTTGTTCTTATTGTAGGATTTTAAAATAGTATGACATAGAGGATTATCTAGTCTTAGAGAAATAATGCATGGAGAAGTTCATATGGGACATGAATATGGTTAACACTCAACCCATATAAGATGTCATCTTGCAATCTATTATATGCAAACAACATGTGAAACAAGGATTACCACCATTGGAGATGCCAAAGAATAAGGGGATAAGAAAATTTTGACTGGATAAGTACCCTAAACATGTTACTAAGAAAGGCTTAATGTGTGAAGCTATGTGGATTATAAAAATGTTTTGAAAATAGGAGACAAAAGAGGATGGTGTTGCAGATACTGATGTATAGATATATGGATAAATAGTTTGAAGTATGAGATAATATGGTGTTGTCTTTACTTTGACATATCTCATGAAATTACTTAATACCCTACAAAATGAAGACATTTCACAAAACATCTCCAATCTACTACATAATCTTTTTAGAATGTGCATAGAAAGAGAAATAATGAACTAATCAAATAATCTAGTATGTTAAGATTAAAAAATGTTGGTATGTGTATTATAGAATGGATATTGAGTTAACATGGTATGATATACCTAATACAATATTTGATGTTGGCAACACCATCAATATGATTCTTATATCCAAATGGGTTGTTATTGGGTGACCTGTAGTGAGTTATATCCATGTCACACTAAGCCTTGTGGATTATGTCCAAGATAAACCTATCAATTGCCTAGAATATGTGAAAATCAAGGTTTCAAAGCTAAGCCTACATGGTGACTTTGAAGTCATTGATATGAAGATAGATGTGACTCACTATCCTACATTGATAGGTAAAAATTAGGCATGTGATGTCCAAATGAACATTAACATAGTCATGAATTAGTTAGAAGCTCACTAAGAGACAATATTATCATAATTTTGATAAACAAATATGGGCATAAACCACATTGCATTCTTAAGGAGCTAGATCCAACATATAATAGTATGTATAGTTATTGGATGAAAGTGAATATAAAGGATAATTGTCAAGCTCTATGAGTTAGAGTTTTTAGTTTTATTTATAATGGTACCAGTTCATAGAAATTATCCCTAGGCCTAAAAGACAAATCTCACCAACTTATTCTACATCATATAGAGATTCCACATAATAAAGTGTAGGAGTGTGATCTATGTCTATATGATCCCTAACTCAATTAAATATAGATATTTTATATCAATTAGGTCATACATATATAAATTACATAGAACCCATGACATAATGTATTCTACCTGGGATATAGCTTCATTAGTTAGTAGAGACTTAGATACACACATTCTTAGTTGGTCTAAGGGAGATCAAGAGGTATGTCCTCTATAGATGGTTTTTGTAACACAATGCAGTCTACCTCAATAATTCACCATTGAGGATATTGGTCAATTTATCCTATGATTTTAAAAGCATGTAATATGTCATGATCATAGAGTTAGTTCTCTAAAGTGTGTACTTAATTAAATTATTATGAACTGGTGGTTTGTCCATAGTAATGAGCAATTATGCTAGGATAAATCATGTGAAATGATTATATCCAAGTTCTAGTTACCATAAATAATCAAAACATAATGGCTAATATTCCATGAGGATGATTATCCTAAACTTCACCTTTATCAATGTATGAAAGTATGTATTTTGGAAGTTGTTCCCCAAAAATATAAGGTACATGTCTTTATATTTACCTTGGGTGTTCTCCAATATCTTGGTACATGCATCAAGAGCACAGGGGAAACAAAGCATTGGGTACAAGTTCAAAGTGATTTTATTTAGACATTCACATTTGAGGAGGAAAACCCTTTAACATATATGGAATTTCAAAAAGTAAAAACTTTCCTATGCCATAGATGGGTTGAGGGTTTAGATAATGGATTTGGATCATCTTCATAATAAAATGTAGCATATGATCTAAACAATACCTTACAAACATACAAATTAGAAAAGGGGAAGGACCAAGTCCTTGTTCAATCATGTCATAAGATACAAGACTAGAATTAGTGGATTTATAATGAAGATGATGATGATGATGATGATGATGATGATGATGATATGGCATTAACTAATTTATTTGAGCCAAAACATGAAGAAGAACCATTCCTAACACCTATCATAGATCAATCTGAAGAGTAAAATTTATAACATTAAAATATACTAGAATGAGAAGCTCATTGAATATTATGTGATTTAATCCCTATATAAGAACACAATATTTATCATGAACCATTGAAGAAATATGTGGGAAACATAAGAACGGAGTCCATTCCTAAGTTGGAACATATTGGATATTATTGGTCCCAAGAAGATATCTCAGAAGTAATACAACTCTTAAGATACTACCAAGATGTGTTACCTACCAAATTATCAAAGTTTAAGGGGTTAGATTCATCCTTAGGGGAAATACACATCAAAATAAAGGAGTGTGTTAGGCCTATTAATAATAGGCCTATCACTTAAATCCAAATATGAAGTTGAAAGTGAAGGTGGAGCCAGATCGCATGCAAGAAGCAAGTATTAGATTTCCTATGGAAAAAGTTGACTAGGTTAGCCCCATGGTCATCCAACCAAATAAGACTAGAAAAAATTGAATCTATGGTGACCATCACATTTTTAATGAGTCCTATGTGAATGATATGTTTCCTATCCCATTCACTAATGAATTCTTGGAAGCAGTCACAAGCCATGAAGTAGATTCTTTTACATATGGCTTTAGTGGATATCATCAAATCTTGATCTCATAAGAAGATAGAGATAAGATTACTTTTAGAATATATTGGGGTTATTTTTCATAAAATTTAATGACATTTGATTTGAATAATGCACTTGTGGTATTCTTGAGAGCAGTAGTCATTGCACTTAAATATTTTATCCATGATTTTATATAGGTATAATTGGATGATTAGGTACTATTTTCATTATTTTAAAATCATTTACCTAAATTAAGATTTATGTTAGATAGATTTAGAGTGATGCATATATCACTCAATTTTAAAAAATTTGTTTCTTACACCCTTTGGGGTTTTGTTAGGACATGTAGCTTGTAGTAAGGGTATACTAGTAGATCAATCTAAGATGTCAATTATTGTGAGAATGCCACCTCCTACCAGTTTGACAAAGGTGAGATATTTTCTTGGTCATAAAAGATATTAAAATAAGTTCATTAAGGGTTATGTAGATATATCTTCCCCTTTAGATAATTTTTTGAGGAAAAGAGCATAGTTCCTATGGACAGACGAATGCCAAGTATCATTCATTGACTTAAAATAGTGATTGGTGACTACAATGATTTTGATATTTCTATATTTAAGTAAGCCATTCCATGTGAATGTGGGTGCCTCTAGAATCACAATCAGACCCATCTTAGATCATCTAGCAAAAGACAATTTGGATCATCCAATTCATTTTACCATCAAAAAATTATCTATTATTGAAAATAATTATATGACTAAGCAAGAGGCCTTGGCAATGGTGTATACATTACAAAAGTTTCACCATTATATATTGACCACACCCTTTAAACTATTTATTGATCACAAGGCATTTCAATACCTATTCAATAAACCTTTACTGGGAGGATGCATATCATGGTGGTTAATTCTCTTTCAAGAATTCTAATTTAAGATCAAAATAAAACCAAGATAGGATAATATGGGACCAAATCATTTGATATGAGTCCAAAATGGTGAATAACCAGAAGAAGTTCAAGATGAGTCTCATGATGCACACTTATTCTGATTGTATGTGATTTTGGAGCAATTGAAGGAAATCACATAGTTTCTAAAACATGATACATTTCCCAAATATTACATAGAAAAGGACAATAAATAGCTAATCACCAAAGTCCTTCTATATAGTATTATTGACATATTTATTTACCATTTAAGAAAGGATGAGATGTTATATAAAGTTGTATTAGAACATGTACGACCTCAAATACTAGAAGATGCACATCAAGGGATAGTTAGAAATCACTTCATAAGAGATGTAACTATGAGAAAAGTCTTAGAGAGTGGATTATGGTGGCCTTACTTATTTCAAAATGCTCACAGACTTGCATAGTAGTGTGATGTGTGCCAATAGATGAGTAAACCAAACTAGACAGATGAAATGCCTTTATAACCAATGCTAGCAAAACAACCTTTCGAGTAATGGGGAATTATTTTTTGATTCCTATAAATCTGCACAAAAAATGTAGTCATGCAAGGTATATAATTACTTTAATAGACTACTTTACTAAATGGGTAAAAACTACTATGATGACTAATTATGGTACCAAAGATATAGAAAATTTATTATATGAGAACATCATTACCTAATATGATATCCTAACCATATTGATAAGTGATCATAATACACAATTATTGAATAAAATAGTCAAGACTCTCACAGATTAATTCCTCATAGTGCATCACAAAATTACCACTTATCATCCTCATATTAATGGCCAAGCTGAGATTGCAAACAAGGTATTGGGTAAGATAATCACTAAATTCTATGATGTTTAAATAGATGATTAGGAGGATTGACTTCCTATAGTGCTCTGGGTGTATCGCACTCACTACAAACATGTGATAGGGTTCACCTTATTCTAGTTGGTTTATAATTTAGAAGCTGTTATGTCCATGGAATATGTTGTACCTAACACTACAAATCATAGTTATTATTCATATGGGAGATCAAGATTATTTAACAAATAGGATCTTAGATCTCAATCCAATGGATGGAGATAAACATAGATTATTATGGACAAAAGATGTGAATAAGTGTAGTCAAAAGGCTTGGCACAATAACAATCTATAAACATAGGCATTTCATGTGGATCAACCAGTCTTACTCTATGATAGTCGATTATGAGGTTTCCTAAGTAAAGCTCCATATCAAATGGAAAGGTATTTATATCATTCATAAGTTAACATAACTAAGAACCATGGTTTTATAGGATTTTTAGGGCACCATCCTACCTAGAAGGGTGAATGATAATAAGCTCAATATTGCATCTTGATTCCTCACTAAGCAAACTATTTGACTATTTAAGGATGGATATACATGATATTGGTTATATTTTTTATTAAGCTTGAAAGTTATGCTATTTTAAGATAATATAATGTTTCTTATTTAGATAATGATACATGATTGCTTACTATACATTAATTAATGTATGTGGATTATATTTTAAACATATTAATGTGTTATTTCAATTATATTGTTACTTTATGTTTATCATGAGATATAATTTAATGACTTGCATGTTGTGAGGTTGACGTAGGAGAATTTATCTCTTGAACATGCCAAAAGGAGAGAATCATCAAAGAGGGTGATGTAGATGGAGATGTTGAAGGTCTATAGATAGCTAGCAAAATCCTACACACACCACAATAGTTGATCATGGTAGAAAATGCATTTTAAAAGAATTTTTTTTTGGTGTTTGTTTAAATTTTTATTTTATTTGATTGCCTAAATATCTAAATTAAAAAAAAGTCCTTGTGTGTTTAGCCTAATGTGTCATTAATACATGTAGAGACAAAATTAATAAAGGTAAAATTTAGTATGGATTATTATTTATAATTTTAACGTTAAAATTGCTAAAGTGTAATTAAATGTTAAATTATTTTAATATGAAATTTAAATTTCACAGTAAAATATAAAAAAGGAATGGTTTTTAAAGGAAAAAAAAAAAGAAAAATAGTGAATTTAGAAAGAAGAGAAATAAATTAAAAATCTAAAAAAAACAAAAAAATAATTAAAGGACTTAAAATTATCAAAAACAAAAAGAAAGACAAAAAAAATGGAAAAAAAATTTACATATATTTTTCTATTTAAGAGAAAGAATGAAAGAGAAGCATAGTTATGCATTAGATAAAATAGAAGAAGGAAGCAACTTTGGAGAGAAGGCCAAAAAAAACCAAGGACATAATTTTATATAGGAAGGTGGAAAATATTAGGTATGTGTTATAATTAAAATTTCAGTCCTTTCCATGTGTGTGTTTTGAATGATTGGATGTTGTCTTCTACACACATGGATTATGAATAAATTTGTGTAGCAATAATTATGTATACATTAACTTCTTTTAAAATCATGATTTGTTATTTGAGTATACATTTTTGAATAAGTTTTAATTGATCTATAATACCTAAATCAAACCTTGAATACATGGTTTTTGGATTGCATAGAGTATTGAAAAGATGTAGAAACCCTGACACTGCTATATAGAAGAAAAATATTTAGCCTAGATCTAAATTTATAAAATTACAAATCTGATTTGTGTGTGTGTGTGTGTGTGTGTGTACAATTTATCCATGTCATGTGGTCTACTTATAAACATAAATACTACATATATATTATATAATACTTAGGTTGAGTACATTCTATAAACTGAACCATTGATTGGTATGAGGCATCAACTAGTTGAGTTTACGAAATGATTGTTTAAACTCTCAACAAAACTCCTCAGTTATCCATACGGTCTATGTAAACAATAAATAATGTAATTCATGTCTTAAAATAATATTTCTCTAGCATGGTGTCACAACTATTTGGGTCTTTTGGCATAGGCATTGATATAATAAATAATGCAATTTAATATTCAGCGAAGATCAAGAGGGTGTCAATATAAATTAGTCAAGGAAAAAAACATAAAGCCATTTACTTTCAACTATGAGTCAACTTGAGTTTTAAACATCATATGGTTTGCATAACCCATGAATAATAAATGTATTATAGTGTGTCTAGTCCATAATTTTTATTTTACCAGCCAAACAAACTAAGCATCATAATTTGGTAGGGCCTCAATCCATTATTTCAAGTAGTTTAGTATTTTTATACAATGCCATTTCTATTAACTACCTGTATAAATTGTGTGTGCTAGAAACTACCTTAAAAGGTAAAATTAATAGATTTTCATTTAGTCATAGTGGGCTTCATACCATTCCAATCGATCTACTTTTAAAACTAGGCATTGGGGATTAATGTAATGAATGGAATTAAAGCTTTATTTTTGAAGTGTCGATTAATTATTCTCAAAAATTAGGCATTGAGTTTGTGATTGGTAATAAATAGAATTTATTTGGTAAGGTGTATACTTACTTCTGCTTGTATATATTTATTATAATAGAATTTGTAATGAATATATGTTATACATAGAATTCAATACTTATGATTTTCTAGTAATAAACATGGCATCAAAATTTGATTTGACCTTTTTCATAGGTGTTGACCTTCATATGTGCTCCATTAAAAATAATAATAATGTGTTATTCCTCAAGAGAGACATTGGCTAAGAGTATAATCTATGTATCTTTTTCCAGTAAATAATTATTATAATCATTGTGTTATATATTGGCTATAATCACTTGGTTATTCTAATAGAAATGTTTCACTATCTTAAATTATTATCCTGAGTATATTCTATTGGATTATACTACAGGCCCAGGTTAGACATTATTATATTCTTCCTTATATATGCCATGAGTTGAGTATATAAAAGCATATTATAATATTAAATGGACATAAATTATTTAACTATGTGTTAGAGACCTTGAAACATAGTTCATTAAAATTAGGATGATATATTTCATATATGGGTATTAGTCAATGCCAATAAAAAATTTATTAAAGGAGTAACATAATTTTTCACCTTTTGTAGCAAAACTCAAAAAGGATTCATAAACCCAATTTATGTAAGGAATTGAATCTGGGTTTTAATATAAACTTTCAAATTTATAATGGGTTTTCACCTTTGCTATAGTAACATTAGACTTATATTTCTTGATGGACATGAACCTTGAATTGGTAACTATAGTATAAGAGTATCGATTAAAAACCATATTCTTAGCCATTATTGTATAGAAAACCATAATAATAAGTAAATGGAGTTAAATAGGTAAACCATAACTACCTCTTTTTGTGGGTTAAAGCTAACAAAACTTTTAGACTCCTTAAAATATGAAAACCCATCACATAGAATGTGTCATTGTATTAATTACGACTGATTACATAATTAGAACCCTAGGGGTAGATTTCTTTAGTTAATATTCTTGGGTAAAATATTAATCAAAAAGTTAAAAATTTGATTAAAAATATTTTGGTAAATATTTGCTTAAAACCCCCTAAATGTAAAGCAATTGTTAAACTGGACATCTTGTGTTTTTGGAAAAAACAAAGTTATGAGTTTTCTAGCTATTGTATGTAATGTGTGTTTCCATGTACTTATAACTACTTTATGATTTAATTTATATACTTATTAGTTATGATTAAAACACTAGACTTATAAGGTGTATTAACTGGAAACTATTTATATTATTTAAATTATATAGCTAAACTATATGTTTACCTAGATGATATAATTATAATCATTATTTCTAGGATGAGATAGAATATAATGAAAGATTCATGCATATGTTTGATAGATTAAATGTATGTTGTTACTAATCCTATGTATAGCATGTCATGTGATGAATTTACTAGTACAATGTAAGTTATTAAATCTTGTGGTTGAATTATTTTTGACCAATCTATATTGTTAATGTGGAGTAATGAGTGAGATGGACTTCACTAGCTTACTAGCATTGCAATATTAGATAAAGGCAGTCTGATCAAGTGGTGTGCATAAAATTAATAGATCTATAGATTGTTTTTATATTAATATTCCTAAAACTTTGGATAAAATATATTTAGTAATACATTATCATTTCATGAGTATTATTTACATGTGTGTAAAATATCTTACAATAGATTGAGTTTTCTATGATACATTGCATGTTTATTTAGTCATAAATCATAAATCACATGGGTACTTGCTAGTCTCTATGGATTCCCATGCCATCACTATCTACCCATCTGTGAAGGGAGGGACATTCCCTAATGGGATTAGTGTGAGGGATCATTGGTCCATGGTTGGTGTAGAAAATCAATTGTATGATGATCTCCCTCCCTATAATAGTATTACATATAAAGATGACACTTGAGATTGCCACAGATATTTGAAGTTTAGGTACTATTCTCTAACGTAGCCAAGTATCTTATTTATAAATTTTATTATATTTTAATTATTATTATAAGATTTTCATGAATATTTTTAATTATACATTGATGCACATTGATAGTGGTAATTGTGTATTTAGATGATTTGAGTTTAAAATGTTATAATTACTTCCTATATTGACTTGTCATTCTCTCATGATATTAGAGATCTATATTTTATGTTTTAATATGAATTATGGTCATGATTGCATGTGAATACTTTTATAATCTATGTTAGACTCTAAATATGTAGTCTAATTTTATGTATATGTTAATTTTTTTTTAAATTATATATTTCTATTTAGATCCCAACAGGGATGTTACATGTGGTATCAGATCTATGGCTCAAACTCTAGGACCTAATGAGTCCACTGATGTTTTCATATCCTTCTATTAACATAAAGGATGGTGAAAGTGAGAGATTCTAGGGAGGGTCCTTTGAATGATGATGATAATAACCTTCCATTTGATTCTAATCGATCTGTTATTGAGCAGTCAATAAATATGGATCAACTTCTTGCTATCATGAATAGGATTAGATATCAAATTATAGCTCTAGAATAAGTGTTTCATGGACATAAAGGAAAAAATTAGTAGGATGAACCTAAAAATCATCTAGTTGAGTAGTAAAATCTATTGGATGTTATAGCTCAAGTTTCTAAGGAGTTAGCCCAAGACATGAAGAAGGTGAATCCACCTAAGTTTGATAGAATTATTCTGGGTGATAGAATTGAGGCATGGTTGATAGAGATGGAGAAGTATTTCAAAATTTGAAACTACTTTGGGGTCATCAAGTCAATTTGAGGAGCATACCAGTTGTCTAGCAAGGCAACTACATAGTGGGCCAATAAAAGGTTAGAAATGAATCTGAATTTGACCACCACCATCTAGGATTAGTTTTTAGTTTTATTTAAATCACAATAGCTTCCATAGTTATATTTTGATCAGAAGCGTACATATTTTTAAAATCTGAAGTAGGGTGATATGTCAATGAATGAGTACTTAGAGTAGTTTACTAAAATATTAAAATATGTACCTTAGTATCAAGGGAATGAGCAGTTCAAGATTAGAAAGTTTATCATGGGTTTGAGGCCCTATATTGGTGGAGAGGTAGATGTTCATGAACCTTCCACCATAAACTAGTTCTTAAAGAAGGTTGTCAAGTAGGAATAGAAGTTGAAGTCTCTTTTTTAGGCCAAGGATAGATTCAAGAAGAGGTTTGGGAATTATAAATCAAATGTCAAGAAGAAGAATTGGAAATAGAGGAATAGAGACTCAAGAATATAGTTCAAGAATCAAAATGATAAGTTCAGCAATGGATCAAGAAACAAGAAATAGGGTAATGAATCCAAATATGGTTTCAATGGAAACCAATAATTTTTTAGGAAAAGACCACCAGGAGGGTGTTTCATTTAGTAGTCAAAGGGAAAAGGCCCTAATCGTTAGTAGAGTGGTTTTTAGCAACAAATTCATGTTAGTTGATAATCAATAGGTTGAGTATCAAGGATTATCTATAGATCTATCAACTAATTTTTTTGACCATCTAGTTTCCATTTTGATAGATACAAAAGCCATTAAATGTTTTATAGCTCCTAAGTTTCTTAGTAAATTTAATATAAAAACTAGTGTAATGGTAAACACATGATTAGTATAGTAAAATAATGATGTTAAAGTCATGGTACATGGGTGTTCATTTGAAGCAAAGATTAGGTTGCCTAAATTCAAAGTAGTTTTGGATTTATATGTAACACCCCTAAGATCATATGATGTGATCTTGGGAATCAACTGGCTCACAAAACATAAAGCCAAAGTTGACTATTACATGAAGAATTTTGAGTATCTTGATGATTTTAGGAATCAAACACAAATTCAAGGTGAGAAGAGAGAGTTGAAGCTTAGGTATATTTTAGCTATGTAGCTTAATAAGGCTCAAGGAAAAGGGTATCAAGCATTTATTATCAAGATAAATGAAATTAAGGAATCCAAGGAACCATCTCTCAAAGATTATTCATTTATTAGAGATTATCATGATGTGTTTCTAGAAGAGTTACCAGGTTTGGCTCCTAGATGTGAGTTCAATTTTTATAATGACATCATACTTGATTTGAAACTTCAGTCTAAGGTACCATACAAGATGAAAACCATAGATTTGGTTGAATTGAAGGCTCAAATTTAGGATTTGTTAGCTAAATGGTTGATTAGGCCAAGTGTGTCACTATGGGGTACACCGGTTGTCTTTGTCAATAAGAAGGATGGTACCCTTCAACTATGCATTGATTATAGAATGTTGAATAAGGTAGCCATCAAAAATAGTTATCCACTACCTTGTATAGATGATATCTTCAATAAAATATGAGAAAAAAAGGTATTTTCTAAGATTTATATTTAATTAGGATACCATCAATTGAGGATTCAAGATAAGGACATTCTAAAAATAGCATTTAGAATTTGATACAGGCACTATGCATTTATAGTGTTATCATTTGGACTAACTAATGTTCTAGTAGCATTCATGAATCTCATGAAAAGTGTGTTTAGAGATTATCTTGACTAATTTATGTTAATTTTTTTGGATGACATTCTTATCTATTCAAAGAATGAAGAGGATCACCTTCAGCATTTAGAATTGGTTTTGCAATGGCTACAGAAGGTAAGTTATCCAAGTGTGCATTTTTCCAAAAATGGGTGTAGTATTTGGGACACATTATCTCTATAGATGGTATTTATGTAGATCTAGGAAAGATTAGAGCCAATATGGAATGGCCAGCATTGAAGAATATGATTGTGGTTAGAAGCTTCATGGGGTTGGTAGGCTATTACAGGAAGTTGGTTCTAAACTTTTCTAAGATAACGAATCTAATTTATTTCTTATAGTAAAATAATAATTTTGTTTGGTCATATAAATGCAAACTAAATTTTTAAGAGTTGAAGAGAAGGCTTACATTTATACCAGTGTTAAGAGTTCCAAACCCCAATAGATATTTTTTAGTAGTCATAAATGCATCAAGGGATGGACTAGGTGGAGTCCTTATGTAGGATGGTGTAGTAGTAGCTTATGAGTGACAACATCTTAAGCCATATGAGGTGAACTATGCCCCTCATGATTTATAGCTTATAATGATTATTCACACTTTATAAGTATGGTGGTATTAGTTATTGGGAAAACCTTTTGATCTCAAGATGAATAACTTAGGACTCAAGTATATTTTAACTCAACCTAATTTGAATGTTCATTAGAGATGTTGGTTTGAGTTTTTGTCTAACTATGATTTTTATATCAGTTACATCAAAGGCAAAGAGAATAGATTAGTAGATTCCCTTAGTCACAAAAGGGATCAAGTGATTACTATCACAAGTTCCTTCAGGGATAAAGTGATTAAGTTCTCTCTAGGAGATGAATTTTATGATCAAGTTAGAAAGGCATTATTAAAAAATGCTCAGAATCTTTGGTATAAAGGATTAAATTTGGAGAGTGATGGTCTTTAACATTATAATGGATGGATGTATGTGCTAGATCAAGAGAATTTATAAATCATTATGCTAAAGGAATTACATGATGCCCCTTATTCTAGACATCTAGGTATAACCGAGATCATGGTAGAGCTCAGAACACTATATTTTCAGAAAGGTATTAAGAAAGATGTCGCAAATGTGTCATATTATCTGGAGTGTCAGTGAGTGAAAGTTGAGCATTTACATTCAGTTGGATTATTATATCTATATGATATTCCATAATGGAAATGGTAGGTGATCAGTATGGATTTTGTCCAAGGATTGTTGATGTCGTGGAATAAGCATGATATGATCTTGGTAGTTGTTGATAAACTAACCAAGGTGGATCACTTCACACCAAAAAACTTGATAGATGATGTACCTATCCTTACAAATAGATTCATAAAAGAAGTTTATAGGTTGCATGGTTTTTTTAAAAAGTCATTCAAAACCTCAAAGTCATATTCAGATCATGATCTGAATATGACTTTGAGGTTTTGAATGGTTCTAAATTCAAATTTAGATATGAAACTTAATTTTAGTACAACTTATTACCCAAAGACCAACGATCAGACTAAGAGAGTTGATCAGGTGCTTGAGAATCTTCTTAAAATGTATTGTATGGATCAACATTATAAGTGGTAAGATTATCTTCCATTGGTTGAGTTTGCATATAAAAATTCATACCAGTCAGTATTGAAGATGACACCATTTGTGGCACTTTATGGGAGAAAGTACAAGACACCCATTAGTTGGGACAAGTTAGAGGATAGGGTAATCTTTGGACCCAAGAAGATCTTTGAGATGGAAGAGAAAGCTAGATTGATCATGTAGAGATTGGTCGAGGTCAATGATAGATAGAAGAGTTATGTAGATATAAAAACATAGAAAGACACTTTATAGTTGGTGATAAAATGTTTTTATAGGTAAAACCATAGAAAATCTTGATTAAATTTAAGAAGTTTGCAAAATTGTCACCAAGATATATGGGACCCTTCAAGGTGTTATAAGTGATCAATATTATTGCATATAGGCTTGCATTGCCACCGGTATTAAATTTTTTGCATAATGATTTCTATGTATCACTACTTAAAAAAAATATAGCTGATCTTATGCATGTCTTGGATTAGAATGCTTTACAGGTTCTATATCCTAGGGTGGTCATAGTAGAACCAATCAAGGCAATTGACATATGAAAACTTTATTTACATAACAGAGAGATGTCATAGTGTAAGGTCCAATGAGACAATAATCTAAGGATGGTGCTAAATAGGAGGACTATAATGAGTTCTTTAGGAGTTTTCCACCTTTATTTGCTTGATTAGTTACTATTATGTTATGTTATTTTTAGTTGAACAATATTTTTATTTTAGATCATATGTTTGAATAAGAGTCATTCGAGATGATGATTAGCTTTAGTGGGAAGAGTGATGTATCCTAATTCTTCACTAAGCAAACTATTTGACTATTTATGGATGGATAAATATGATATTGGTTATATTTCTAATTAAACTTGAAATTTATGCTATTTAAGGATAATAGAATGTTGCTTAGTTAGATAATGATACATGATTACTTATTATGCATTGATTAATATATGTGGATTACATTTTAAGCATATTAGTGTGTTATTTCAATTATATTATTGC
>JARHVA010000347.1:4857500-4985000 GCA_037957365.1 Torreya grandis
AGAATGTATATGTTTTACACATATAATTTGTCAATACTTATGATTTTCCAGTAATAAACATGGCATCAAAATTTGATTTGACCTTTTTCATAGGTGTTGACCTCCATATGTGCTCCATTAAAAATAATAATATTTTATTATTCCTCAAGAGAGACATTGGATAATAGTATAATCTATGTAACTTTTTCCAGCAAATAATTATTATAATCATTGTGTTATATATTGGCTATAATCGCTAGGTTATTCTAATAGAAACATTTCAATAAACATTTTTCTATCTTAAATTATTAACCTGAGTATATTCTATTGGATTATACTACCAACCCAAGTTATAAATTATTATATTATTTCTTATATATGCCATGATTTGAGTATATAAAAATAGATTATAATATTATTATAATCTTAAATAGACATAAATTATTTAACTATGTGGTAGAGACCTTGAAATATAGTTGATTAAAATTAGGATGATATATTTTATATATGGGCATTAGTCAATGCCAATAGAAACATAATTAGATGAGGTTTTTAATTGTTCACATTTTTTAGGAAAACTCAGAAAGGGTTCATAAACTTGATTTATGTAAAGAACTGAATCTAGGTTTTAATATAAACTTTCAAGTCTATAATGAATTTTCACTTTTGATATAATAACATTAGAGTTACTTCTCAGTGGATATGAAACTTGAATTGGTGACTATAGTATGAGAATAGTGATAAAAAACTAGATTCTAAGCCATTAATGTATAGAAAACCATAATAATGAGTAAATGGAGCTAAACAGGTAAACCATAACTACTTTTTTTTTGGGTTAAAACTAGTAGAACTTTTAGACTCCTTAAAATATGAGAATGCATCACACAGAATGTTCATTGTATTAGTTACAACTAATTATATATTTAGAACTTTGGGGGTAGATTTATTTAGTTAATATTCTTAGGGAAAATATTACCAAAAAGTTAAAATTTTGACTAAAATTATTTTGGAAAATATTTGCTTAAAAACCCTTAAATATAAACCAATTGTTAAACTGGACATCTTGTGTTTTCAATAAAAAGGAAGTTTTGGATTTTCTAGCTATTGTATGCAATGTGTGTTTCCATGCACTTATAACTACTTTGTGAGTTGATTTATATACTTTGTAGTTATGATTAAAACACTAGACTATAATAATATGGGTTTCCATAAGTTATAGATAACTGGAAACCAATTATATTATTTGAATTATACAGTTAAATTGTATGTTTCCTCATATGGTATATTTGTAATCATTATTTTTAGTATGGGATAAAATATAATGAAAGATTAATGCATATGTTTGACAGACTAAATTATGATGTTATTACTTCTATGTATAGTGCGTCATGTGATGCATTTACTAGTAGGATGTAACTTATTGAATCTTGTGATCGAATTGTATTAGACCAATCTAGATTGCTAATGTAGAGTAAGGAGTGAGAAGGACTTCACTGACTTAGTGGCATTGCAATGTTAGATGAAGGTAAACCAATCAAGTGATGTGCATGAAATTGATAAATCTATAGATCACTTTTATATTACTATTCATAAAACTTTAGCCAAAGTATGTTAAGTGAGACATTATAATTTCATGAGTATGATTTATATGTATGTGTAATATCTTGTAATGGATTAATTTTTATATAATACACTATCTATTTACTTAGTTATAAATCATACAACACACAGTACTTATTAGTCTCTCTAGATTCTTATGCTGTCACTATCTACCCATCTATGAAGGGAGGGCCATTCCCTAATAGGATTTGTGTGGGGTATCATTGATCCATGATTGGTGTGAAAAATCACTTGGATGATGCTCTCCCTCCCGTAATAGTACTACATATCAAGATGACAATTGAGATTGACACAGATACTTAAAGTTCGAGAATATGCTCTGAGGTAGCCAAGTATCTTATTTGTACATTATATTATATTGTACTTGTTCTTGTAAGATTGTCATCAAGAATTGTAATTATACATTGATGCACAATGATAGTGGTGATTGTTTATTTAGATGAGTTGAGTTTAAAATATTATAATTACTTTCTATATTGAGTTGTCATTCTCTCATGATATTAGAGATCCATATTTTATGTTGTAATATGAATTATGGTCATGATTTCACATGAATACTTGTATAATATCTGTTAGACTCTTGAGATGTAGTCTAATTTTATGTATGTGTTAATGTTTTTTTAAAAATTACATATTTCTAGTTAGATCCTAGCAAGGATTTTACACTCAGTTCTTATTGTCAATAAGTTGTGCATCCAAGAAATCAGATAAGTTACATCATCCTATATTAGGATTTATTTCAATTATGATGTGTGGAGTTGAATTGTTTATTTAATATTGTGTGGTCAGATTAGAAGTGTGGAGGGTCATTGTATAAATTTGAATTTGAGACCAGAGCAGAAGAACACCATTAATAACATGACCAATATTGGAAAAAGAGAACTCATGTTTATGGGGATCAAATGTGTCGGTATTTAAGTCTAGGAAATACATGAGGGGTGAGATCTCAATTGGATAATGACTAACATTTATTTAGGGAGGATAATGAAAATAATAATAATGTATGGTAGGTGAATGGTTAGGTTACTAGTCACATCACTAATTCAACAAATTATATAAGGGATGTCAACTCAACAAATAGTATGCCAACTTCTCCAAAATAAATATCTTTAATTAAATGACATTAAGACTAAATCAAGGATGTCCTATCATATTTAAAACATTGAGATTTGAAAGGGCATGTAAATATATATAAATTAGATGTTAGGCTCATCACGTCATCATTTTACACTTTGTATCCTTTGAGCATAGCACATTGAATCTATGATGAATTACTCTTATGCCTTCTGAATTATTACATTGTGAATTCATATATGTGAGTAATTGAACATAGTGATTTGATATTTATATAAATTACAATAGGGCTACTTATGATCCTACTCAATTATGGCAAGGACTTATTATCACCCTGTAGAAGACATTAGGATTGTTACTAATCTATGGCAAACCAAATTTATGAACCTATATGCATACCCATATATTAAGCTTATCAAAGAATGAATCTTTACTCATGATAAGGTTTAAGGTGCACAACAACTTAAAATCACACTAGTCCATTGAATCTATAACATAGAGTTTGAATGATTGATTTGATTGACTACATTTGGGTAATTGGGAGATATTATGGAGTTCCTAATTGGCTAATATAACCAAGGGAAGATTTATCTTTCCTCAAATATTATCATCTATGTCAACGAAGCTATCATGGCATGCATAACTATAATTTCATCCCAAGGAAGGCCTTTGAGACCTTAAATTTTAAAAATACCACCAATTCTACCTACCATCCATGATTTTTATGTGAGAGGCCACTAAAGAATAATATTGGAGGATATTAAGGATGAACCAATGTGCATTCTCATAAAATTCATAACAAATAGGTTTTGTAAAATAACCAAAGGCACTAAGGAAGCAATAAAAGGCATAATTATTGCATGGCCAACCTTGATGGATAATTTAATTGGCTAGATTTCTTGGTCTTAGAAATCATCAATAACATTAAGATTTTTATCCATAATGAAACAAACATTCAAGTAACACTTTTTGATTTTTTTTCTAGTCTTCACCTAGTGAAAATCTCTAGAAGGAATCTTCCATCTTGATGTCAATTATTGGGAAGATGTCACATTTAAAAATCTCATTTGGAAGTGAGAAATCACTTATTTTACTCATTAGTGATTATTTAATGCCTGGTGGGATGATCTTGTTGAGCTAGTTGTCAACAACCTACATATCCCTCCAAATGCCATGATGTATTTAGGGAAATATTCAATGGTAACCAAACTTCTATAGGGAATGGTCATCCACATTCATGAATTGCCTATGGCCTCAAGTTTGCCTCTCATTTTTTTTCATTGACATGGATATTTCATAACATGAGGTGGAACATCAAAAGTAGCTAAATGCAAGCTGAGTAACTCATTTTCAAATAATACCACCATGTGTCCCAATCATTCCTACCACCAAATTCCTACCAACCTCACCACATGATCATGAGAAACATAAGTATACCATAGATCATAGGTCACCATCTCCACCTCAGCACAAGCCTTAAATCTATAATACCTGATTGGGTGAACCTAATATCCCATGGATTATAGAATAATGTTATTAGTCTGATATCCTAATAAATGAACAAGAGGTTTACCACATAATGACAACTGATATGGCTAGAGACTTGTACAATAAGGAAGAAGAAAATTATTTATTATTTTATAAATTAGTATGCACCATTCAAATATAGAATTGGGTACTAAAACATTTATGGGTTGAGTTACCCCCTTGCCCTTCTTATATCATTATCGACACCATTGGTGAAGAGGAAAAATTATAGAAAATTTAGGAGATGTTATCCACTGAAGGAGGTTTGGTGGCTCTTCCCAATCATAACCTTTCAATTATTTGCATAAAAACCCTTTAGGAGACCTCACATAAAAGAAATGAATTTTATGACATTACTATTTGTTAGTTGACATAGAATAAAAACCTACACTTCCTACCATATCTATGTAGGAGGAAAGAGTACCTACACCAAATTTTTAGGTTTCTCCATCATCTCATGTCACACCATTACCAATGTCTTAATGGGTCATTATTTAATATGGGAATAATAAAGATCATGTGGATAAGACTACTATCTAGACATCCATCATTTCTTCATATAATTCACCATTTGATGATCATATTACTAATATAGAAGATGTAGTTTTGGATAAGCATATGCTAGAGGAATAATAAATGATGCATGAAAAATCAATTTGGGTGGCTTAGAGACAAGTTTGACTGAAGGAGAAAAATTGCATTAAGGTTGAGGCTAAGATTAAAATTGAAGAAGCCTAGGAAGACTAGAATTTATAGCAAATGTGACCTCAAGAATAAGTTATAAATATTCATATAGATGATGAATTACAAGTATCCTTTACCCAATAACAAAAACATGTAGACTCAATAGCTATTGATACATACTAGAGAAAGGAGGAGGCTATGCACACCAAGGATATTCTAGTAGATCCTATATTCATAAAAAAATTAATCACAGGAGTAGAGTCCATAAGAAGCAGTATCTCCCACTTCTACCTATACATAGAAATAGGTTGAGGAAGTAGCAATGCAAGTTAAACCTTTATTTCAATACCAACCTATTACATAGTCACACCAGCCTAATCCCCCATAACCATAATCATAAGCTATCTTGACCCTCTTATATAAGGTAGTGGTCACACCAGATCAATCCATTACTATATTTTCACAAGATGCAAAAGTTGGGGTGACTTCATTAGACCCAAGGGAGGATATGAATACTCAAGTCCCTACCCATAGGACTTTTGAGTTTTACAACTTTATATGTTCCTATTTTATCCACTTACAAGACCATTTTATCATTTCCACTTACTCTACTTTAGTGTTTTTTGGATAGTGCATCAATGACTTCTTTGGCCCTAGTACTAATTACCACTAAAGCATCTCTAGATGTTTTAAAATTTTCATTGGCCAAGTAGGTGGAATGGGCATCTATGTTTCAAGAGGCCATTACTTATACTTTGGTCTCTTTATAGAATAGGTTGCACAATTGCATAATAAAAATATTGAGCTTCACTATCAAATCAACAATTTTAATGCCCTCATTGAATATGCCTACCATATCTGTACAAACAAGTTGTCAGTGATAGCATTATTTTGCCTCCTCATAAACTTATATTTTTGGTTGCATAACATACTCAAGATTGGGATAACATTCAAAATTTGTCCAATATCACATCACAAGGTTAGGCCATCAAATCCCACTACATATTAGTTGGATATCATAGTTGTGCTAGTCTACGCCACATAGTCGGATCATAAGATGATAGGTTGGAAATAGTAGCTCAATTTGATCTAGTGTAATACTAAACCTAATTTTTCTATAGTTTATACTTCACATGCTACTTTTAAAGATCCCACTTATGTAGGTATAGACACTACATTTTAGGCTTCTCTTTAGGCTTGATACTTTGTTATGTAGTAGCTCTAAATGTGTCAAAATCATATGTTATACAACACTTTTACAGGGGTGTAATCCTGATTCCATATTGAAAAAATTGTGCATTTACATGTGAACATCATTACCACACTGGATATTACTCAAGTTAATTATCTTACTAAGATAGATAGTGACATTTGATAACTGATGTACTCTAAAGCTCCTTTGTGGAAATTTTTGCATAGTATAAAAGAGTTTGTGTTTGTTTAATAATATTACAAGACTAAAATTTGGATAGTTCCATGGAGACCTTAGTTGACATTCCTCCATTAATTCCCCCTAATTAGCTCTAGTGGAAGCTTAAATAGTATAAGGTTATCACTATAGGTTCCTCACTGCAAGCCCCATTGAAATCATAACCACCTTCTAGCTCTATCTCACTATAAATGCCTCCACCATCCCCTTTATTCACCATAGGTGGAATAATTTTGGAATTTTTCCCTTTAATTTTGCTTTAGGTTGGCTTATCTTACATTACATTGCTAGGTTGAAAAACTAAAAGGGCAACCTTCTTCATTTATATTATCTATTAAAAACCTAAAAAGGTAGTAGGTTGGTTTACTACTTAGTCAAAAAACCATGAGGGAAACTAATTAGTGTGTACTAAGGTGAAAATCAGTTCCTAAAACCTTGAGTGAACTATGATTTTTGTGATTCTAACCTATCTTTTGTACATCCATGCCTCTATGACATTATCTTAGGATGAGACAATAATTTAAGTCTAGGAAATTGTTAGTGGGTCAATTTGAGATCTACTTCATCAGATATATATACCACATGGACAAAATTATAGTTTCCTTCTATTGTATAATTATTTTGGGTTGTTTCTTAGTTACTCTACTTTTGTATGGTTGGCATTAATAAGAAACCAAATATGGTTTGACATGTATGTGTGCTAAAAATGAATTTAGAGGTTAGTAAGGATAATAACTTGAAGGATATAAAAGATTTGATGTTTCCACATTATATAAGAGTAAGCATAAATGATTTATGTGATTGTAATTGTGTGCACTATTTTTACTCAATGTATTTTAAATCACTACCTAGTTCATGAGTCTTCATATTTTATTAAATTCATCTAAGATAAAAAAAAAAGTATAAGATAATACATTATTGTTTAGCTTTGATGTGGTATCCCTACTTACCAAAGTCCCAATTTGGGATGCCATTGATATCATAGAAGTTTATACTAGGGAATAAACAACTAAATTAGTGGCCCTTTATCTTAGGTCCACATTCTTCTCCTTCAAAGGTATATTTTTTAAATAAATAGAGGGGATGGAAATGGGATCCCCTATACCTCCAATTGTGGATAACCTTTACATGGAAATTTTTAAAGAAATATCTCTCCACTCCTTTCCCCTTAAACCAAAGTGGTGGAAAAGATACGTATATGACACAAATTTATGCTAGGAATATGGTATAGACACCCTAAAATAATTCCACACACATCTCAATAGCTTGGTTCTAAGTATTCAATTTACTATTGAGGTGGAAAAATATGGTAACTTACCTTTCTTGGATGTCATCCTTTCACACATGCAAGATGCTTCTTTGGCTCGTAAACTATACCAAAAAGTATGTACATGAGCCCTTATTTACATTCCACTTATCACCATAACCCAACACAAAAAGCATGAATATTAAAAACTATGGCCACCAAAGCCTTTAGATTTTGTGATGAAAATAACTAGAACAAAAATTAGACCATTTAAAGAAATTTATAGGAAATGGTTATAAAGGTAAGAAAACTTTGAAAGTGTTCAAACTAACCAAATAATATCACATTAGACAACATAAGACTAACACATTAACCACCTGACTAGTTACATTCTTACCATATATTGAAGGAGTCTCAAATAAGATAGATTACTAGAGTATTAAAATGCCAAAACATTTCCACCACCTTAGTACCTATTAAAAACTTAGACAATATTTAAATTCGATTAAGGACCACATCAAACCTTGTTCAAAAAGTGAGGTGTACAAAATAGAATGCTCCTATAATATTCCCTAAATTGGTGAAATAGGGAGATCCATCCAAACTAGATTAAAGGAACATACAATGGACATTAAACTAGAGAAGCCATAAAAATTGGCACTCGTAGAACACTCCCTCAAAACCAAGCATACCATTTGCATTGAAAAGATGCAAGTTCTTTCCATAGAAAACCATTACCAAAAATTAAAACTAAGGGAATCCATAGAGATCGATTGACATGCCTAAAATTTAAATCATGATGATGTAATATTACTTAATCATAATTAGAACCCCATCATTAATAGGTTAAAAAATAATGTTGTCTACGTAGTTCAATATAGCCTTTCTAATTCTAGTGATTAAACACTTGATAACTCAAAAATGAAATTAATTTCAAAATAGGTTAAACACTCTAATCACATAAAATTTTGTTTTAATCCACAACAATTCACTTTGTATTTTATTTCCTTTTCTCAAATGGCTCTCTCATAATAAGAGCACCCTAAGGTGGACTCTTGTCAACATTTATTCCTATTTTAACTTTTAAGTCTTGCTACTTTAATTCCTTGGTTGACCATTTGACATCCTTATACTCATTTAAAATATTTATAAGGAAACTAGCCTACAATTTCATTCATGAACATATCCTGGCGATGAATCATTGATAACAATTTGAAATGCATTGAGTAAAAATAGTTCACATAGTTATAATCCTAGAAATCATTTATAGTTGTAGGATATATATTCCTTCAGTTTGTGGTGGAATGGGTTGGTCATATGGTAGTAAAATGGGTTTGATTTCTACATAGTTGAAAGTATATTGTTGAGTATTTTGATCTAAATAAGGATTGTAACATATCTCTTTACTCGGATTATATGCATCTATATGTATAAACATTATTTTCATTGTTATAAAGAAGTATGAAGCTAACTTAATAAAATATTGAATCTACTTACCTTTTGTTTTATTTTACAATTTATATAACTCTACATACAATAATGCATATTTTGTTTAATTCACTCATTAGAAGCGTTATTATTATTCAAAAAGATCTATTTGTTGTGCAAGTGTATCCAAAAAAGTTAAATAGTTGTGATTTCAATCTTGAAGTGTAAAACCCTTATTTGTCTATAATTTTTGGTAAGTTCTCCCTTAAATAGCATAGCTATCCTTATAATTAGAATGTTATGGTGAAACCCAGGGATCACTACTAAAAATATAAATTAAGTGCAATATGTCCTCTCTTTACTTGATCATTTATATATTTAATTAGTACAATCAATATCTCTTTTACATTTAGAAAATTATGGTAAAACTCTACCTTTCATAAACTAATTTAAATATTTTTATGTTATTTAGACCACCTAAATTTAAAAAAAAATATAATATTATGGTGAACATGATATTTTTTTTATCATGACAAAACCTAAGCCTTTCTCCATGATTTTTAACTACCCCTTATTTACTTAAGATAAACCTTAATATTTTATATTTTGTGATTCAATATGTGATTGTCATGTTTACATGTTTATTTCATAATTTGAATAATAATTTCATAGTGATTAAAATGAAAAGGGTTAAATTTATCCTCAATAAAAATAATTATCAAATTAATAGTGATGAATCCTTAACTTTCCTTATTAACACATATTGTCTGAATATTGAATCTGTGATACTTTCAGTTACTATCTAATAGGAAATGGAATGTATGACTCCTTTAATTAATCCTCCCCATAGACCTAAACTAGTGATAGACACCATCCCACTACCATTATTTTACCTAGGCTTATATTATATTTAGTGGTCCATGCTATCACAACATGAAGAGATAGGGTGCCTCATCCTATTTAACAAAATAGATGCAATAAAATGTCCCTCCTAATCCCCCTCCACCTCCTATGGAACCATCCAACATGACATAAGAGTTTGATTTCATTAATCAATTTAAATATAATTTAGCTAATATATCCATGTTAGAGTTGCTCAAGAGGTCCACTATCTACAAAGATTTATATATACAGCATTGTGTGATACAAATTTTCTAAATATTACCAACCAAAATTATTTTGTGTCCAATTTTACTACATTTAATAACAATGAAGACATGCTTTATTTGGGAAATAGTATTTTCCAACTCAAAATACTATAGATCATAATATCACATTATTTATTAAAGTATAGACCTTAAATAATGGATTCAATCATGATTTGATAGATAATGGATCAACATTGAACATTTGTAATATCACATGTATACAAAAATTGGGTACCAATATGGATTATATTTATAATTAAGACAAGAAAATTATAGGGTTTGATAATATTCCTCACCAAGGTTTATGAATAGACACTTTGGATGTGATAGTGGGCCTTAAGATGTTGAATATTATGTTCTAGGTAATTATAAATCACTTACATTATAACCTAATATTAGGTAGACCATGGATTCATGATGTTGATTATATACCATCTACATTAGATCAATTCTTAAATTTATTACATAAAGGATGTTTTCATACATGCCTTTTGGATAATCAAACTTTCAAGTATTAAAAAGTAGTATAATCTAGTGATGGATGTATTCCACAATCTAATGTTTTTCATTCCACCATAATATCCATCATAGGTCATACCAATGGAATGAATAAATATATGAAGTTAGAGATTCATTAAAATTTAATTTAAAATATCCAATCTAAATTTATCACTTAATTAAGATCTAGTAAAGAACTACTTCAAACACAAGAGAAGAAAATATTAGATCATCCATTTTTGGCTAATTCAGAAGATATCGATTGAACATTTATGGAAGAGCATAATGATGATGATGACATTAAAATTCCTACAAATATATATGCTTATTTTATTTTTAACTTATTTTTTATTTGGTGATCTAAATAATATGAAACTATGGTATTTTAGATTGCATAAGATATGTTATAAAATATGCAGATTTGAATATAAAAATATGATTGAGATTGATTAATTACACTTCCTATTTATAGAAATAACCACAAGGATATGATACTTATATTGTTTCTATTATGTTATGGATTATTTTTGTGTACAATAATAAAAATTGACCTAAAATGAATTTTTGTTCCCTCAGCTTAGGGAATGAATCTCATAATTTACCTAGGTAGATTTGATAATGCTCAGATTCCTATGGCTACCAAATATGTCTACTACCTCTCAAAAAAATCTATGTTTTTTTATTTGTTTTACCATAGCCTACTACACCTACCTATCAATATGTTTTAATATTTGTCTTTATTTCACTTTGAAACCATATCTCCACTTTCAAAATTTTATTGACTTATTTAAAAGGGATTATAAATATGTGGTGGATATCCCTGACTACACCCTAGTGTATGGTTGAGCATTTCCTACATTCAAATATTTCAAAGAGGAATTAAAGCACTCATAGTATCCTACCTAAGTGGATGTGTGATGATCCAGTATTATGTATGCAACCTTTTTGGCTTATAATACTTGATAATTTATAATTTTTACCTTTGTTTAGATGTTCACATTTGGATTTTTTTAATTTTTTAAGAGGTTTTAAAATTTGGATACTTTAATTTAGTGCCTCAAGGATGTGTATATGTATTCCTCAATATTAAAGTGTAATTATAGATAAGTTTTAGATACAAATATCCTTAGGCTTGATGAGTATATATTAAATAATATTTGGTTAATTTCCTTCTATAATTGTTGACAAGTTTGACCTCGCAACTCAAACTGTCACCCCAACAATTTAAAACTTGGCTTGTCATGTTATTTTCCATATTTATTGGTATGTTTTCCTTTTAATTTCCTTGAATTGGTCATCCAAAACCTTGATTATCAGAGTTTAAGGTAAATTTGATGAGTTTAAGGTTTTGATCATCATGATCATGTGCTGGTCTATCCACCTTTTGACTAATTTTAGATTGTTTCAAGAGATGAAAAGAGTCCATAACATACTAAGATGTCTTATGTCTTGTGTTAAAGTCATCTCATGTTGTACAATTGATCAAATTGGTTTGTGATATGTTTGACTAACTTCATAACCCAGTTACTTGCATTTTGGGTGACTTTGTATATTGTAGAGTAGGTTTTGCATGTGAATGATATTATAATATCAGAATAAGGACATGGTTTACTTTTTCAAGCATGAAAAGGTACAATGGATGCATTTTTTAATATTTTAATTAGGTTTATCAAGTGATTCTAGTAATTTTAGTGCGAAAAAGGCCTATTTTGAGGCTATTCATACAGTTCTTGAAGGTAAAAGTGATCCTCAAGCATCTTCAAGACTTTATTTATTCTTGAAAAATTCATATACATGATTTTTAAGTAGTTTTAGGTTTCAAAATGAATAAAATTGACTTATCTCTCATATCAACCTCCTTGGCAGCTCTAGGAAGGCCATCAGTTTTTGCTCAGAACAAGTAGGAGAAAGAGAGAGAGATTCAGGTCCAAATATTTTTGTAAATTATAGGGAACCTAATGACCTTGAAGTTAGTCACATTGGTTTCTATAATCATCCCCCCATATTTATGAATAATTACTAAGAGTGTAAGGGGTCAATATGTCTTAGTCATCTAGACAGGTTACAAGTTTGTCTCTATTTCTTCACTTCAGGGATTGACGGATAAAAATGGCTATAGGGTGATGATTTTAGGTTAAAATAATATATTTTTCATGGTTTTATAATCAAATACTTTTCCTTGATTATGATTTTTTTGATAATAAATTGGTTGTTTGTCTTGACTTGAATTTTGGAAGTTTTGAAGTATGTTAGATATGTCAGTTGAGTATATTCATTTTTAGGAGTCTTTAAAGCTCATGTTTCAATTAAAATTCACCTTCTTCATCCAATAAAAATTTTAAGGTACCTTCATCTTGAAGAGGGTTTTCCTTTATGAATCAGAGTGAGATTAGTCCTACCATAAGATAAAGAAGTCTAATGAGATTCTTAGTGTGTGAGAGTATCTTAGTGAGGTTATCATGATTTTGAAGGGATTATAAAATATATGTCTAACCTTACCTTTAGATAATATTACATGGATGGTCTTGAGACCATGTTCTCTCAAAGCTCAAAATATATCTTGTAGACCTAATGAGTAGGTCAGAAGGACATAATGGTAGAGGATAGGAGCACAAAGGAGTTAACAAGAATTAAATGTTTGTTTTGAGAGTATAAGGTTGTTTGAGAGTGATCATATAGTATTCAAGGTGTCTTGTTCCATTATGAGAGAAATAAACTCAATTCATAGACCTATTTATGCTTAAAGTTACTAAAGGACTGTGTATGACTCTATTCTCAATTTGAGAGACCTCCAAGGGACTATGTACTTTCCCAAAAATGTGTTTATGAGGTGTCAAGATGAGTTTTAAGGTGATATAGATCTACTAAAAATATAGTATTCCTCATAATGTCTCCTAGGTACATAAAACCATATAATAAAACCTCATCTAAGCCCTTTTTAATAGAGTTTAAGGTAAGTGTTTTTAAGGTAATATAAAATGGTGTTTTCCTTGCTTTTTCAAGCATTTTGGATGCTTCTTCAGGTGGATAGAGGTAGGTTAGACTCATTAATTTTTCAATAATCATCATGTTGGTCATGTTTTTAACCATGTCACATACTCCTCTCAGTCTGTACATAGGCTTAAAAGGTCAAAAAATAGTCACTTACAATAGTCATATTCCAAGGCACCTTTAGGAAGCATCATGTTGATTGGTGAAGGTAGGTGGTTGTCTAGATTTGTGTTCTAAATGATATACATGGTGACATTAGGGAATCTAGAGAGAATAAGGTAAGTGGGTTGACTATTGCAAACTTATAGTCTGTAAAAATGAGCATCTATAGCCATAGTCTAATGACACAATCAGTAAGAAGATGTAAAGTGAACTTATGACAATAAAGAAGATGCCAAGTGATCTTAGAATTTGGATGAGTTAATAAGTTGGATGAATTGAGTATTATACATTTAATATCATATGTATTCTAGTTATAAGAGGAAGCTAACTTCAAATGTTGACTTTGTTGGAAATATTATTATTGATGTCAAAGGTTTAGTATTATTGGTGATAAAGGCCCCATTGCATTTAATATTGTTTATCTTGGTTAATATGATTTAATATTTATTTAATATTAACGAATATATTTTTGGTTGCATATGAGACAAAATAAGGGCCCATGGAGAAGACGAAGAGTCAAGGGATAAAGACAAAAGAAGGATGGGACACATTTTCCCATGAAGAGTCATTTTGAGGAATACCAAGAGTCACCAAGTGAAGACAAAAGAGTATGGACAAATTTTTCATGAAGGGACACTTAAAAGAATATGAAAAGTCACCAAAGATAAGGACAAAAGTGGGAAAGACGTTTTTGGTCATGAAGGGTCACTACATGACTTTTCAAATGCTTGGATATGAAGGGTCATCCAATATTGGTGCCATTTTTCATGAGAATTGAAAGGTCACAAAGGGGGAAGGCCAAAGGTCATTTGGAAAGATATAAATAAAGGCTTGAGTAGCCATTTGTAATATGAGTGTGAGAGGTTAATTTGATATTGTATTATCTAGCTTAGAAGAGCAAAGGTGAGAGAGAGGAAAGAGATGTTGTATTGAACTATAATTTGTTGATTTAGCAACATTGAGAGATAAGTGTGTGGTTTACACAAAGTGGATGATGCTCATGTGGGTTGGTGCTCACGAATGATAGCTGGGTTGGTGCTTGGAAAAGGGGTTTGAAGCTCCTATGGGGTGGTGCTCATGAATTATAGCTAAGGTTGTTACTTGGCAAAGGGGTATGGTGCTCCTGTGGGTTTGTTCTCACTAATATACTTGAGATTGTTCTCTGTGATTTTTTCCACATTGGGTTTCCACGTTATATCTGGTGTCTCTCTCTTTCTTGTGTGATGTTTATTATTTGATTTTTATTGCATATCTTGAATGTTTAATTAAGGGAAAGATTTATAAGATATATGTACTTATTCACCCCCCTCTTAGTATATCTCGTGCTTAACAATTGGTATCAGAGCAAGTTCCTTTTTGAAAAGTTTTACAGCTTGAAGGTAGATCAGGAAAGCACAAGATGGCCATACATAAAGGTGCTTATGCAAGCAAAAGAATAGTTGATCAAGAAGAAGAAGAGGATGAAGCAGAAGTGAATATGGAAGGAGAACTCATGTGTGCCTTAGAAGAGTTGAAAATTGTTGAAAAGAAAAATCAAAGATTAAAGCATCAAATCGAGAAAAATGACAAGGAGTCAAAGGAGATAATTGAAGATCTGATGGCACAGTTGGAAATATCAAGAAAAGAATGTGAAAGGTATGTTACTAAAATTGCCTCTTTAAAAGAAGAGATTGAGAAACCAGTCAATATTAAAATAGTCAATGATTCAAAATTTGAGAATAGCACTAATATGTTGAATAAGATATTAGAAAGTCAAAAGGCAATATCAGATAAGACAGGTATCAGTTTTGAAAAGAAGAAGAGCTATGTTGAAGCTCTTACAAATAAATAAACAAGAAGGGAAGGAATGGATAATATAGAGGACAAAGAAGGCTGGAAGGAACAAAGCTATAAATAGCAATCAGGTCAGAGATTCACAAATAGGTCCTATTTTTATGGTTACTATTTTTATTGTAATGGATATGGTCATAAGAAATTAGAATGTGGAAAAAGAGCTAACAATCTCAAAAATAAGGAAAAGGAAGGTCATGTAGAGTCAAGCAGAAGCTATAACTCTTTTGCTCCTCTATCAAGCTTTAATGAAGAGACCATAATGTGCTACAAGTGTAACAACTTCAGACACATAGCTTGGTATTATAGAAGCGTGTTCGAGTCAATCAAGAAGGACCAGAGTTTCAGGGCTCCATTCATCAAGAAAAAGGTTCAGACATGGCAAAAGAAACAATCTGAAGGTTTTATGTTGGTCCAAACAGCTCTACATGCAAGAAATGAAGAAAAGCCATGGTTTATTGATAGCAGATGTTCAAGGCACATGACAGGAGACAAGAGCAAGTTCATAACCTTGAAAAAGATCAATGGTGGCATAGTGAAATTTGGGGACAATACTATTGCCAGAATTTCCGAAAAAGGTACACTAAGTTTAGATAATGGTAGAACTAAAACTAAAAATGTTTTATATGTAGGTCTTAAGCATAATCTTTTGAGTTTAAGTCAAATGTGTGATCAGGGGCACACACTAAATTTTTATTTATAAGGTTGTGAAATTAGAAGAAAAGATTCAAATGTATTAATTACAGATGCTTAAATAATAGGTAATTACTTATATATGCTATCAGACATCAAAGGTCAAAAATGTTGTTTGAGTCAGATTGAAGAAAGCTGGCTATGGCACAGGAGAATGGGGCACATAAATTTTGAAAATCTTGTCAAAATTTGCAAAAAGCAAGCTATCAGGAATCTTCCAATGATCACAAAGCCATCTAACACCCTTTGTGGACCTTGTCAGCATGGGAAGCAGGCTAGAAGGTGGTTCAAAACAAAAGAGTACTCTACCACTCAGATGCTAGAGCTTGTTCACACTGATCTATGTGGACCCATGAGGACTCAAAGTACTCAAGTTGATAAATATTTCATGTTGCTTACTGATGATTTTTCACGTATGACTTGGATAATGTTTTTAAAGAAAAAATCAGAAGCTTTTAGACAGTTCAAAGCATTCAAAGCATTAGTTGAGAATGAAACTAATCTGAAGATTAAGTGTCTAAGATCAGATCAAGGAGGAGAATTCATGTCAGATTAATTTATTGAGTTTTGTGAAGATCATGGAATAAAGAGACAGTATTCAATAGCAAGAACTCCACAACAAAATGGAGTAGTTGAACAGAAAAATAGAACAGTTCAAGAGATGGCGAGGACAATGTTAAATGAATCCAAGATAGCAAATAAATATTGGAGAGAGGCAGTTGGTACAATAGTGCAGATTTAGAATAGAGCTCTATTAAGAGTCAATAGTGACAAAACTCCTTATGATCTATGGAAAGACAAACCAGCAATAGTGGATTATTTTAGAGTTTTTGGTAGCAAATTCTTCATAAAGAGAACCAATGAAAAACTTGGTAAGTTTGAATCCAGAGCAGATGAAGGTATATTTCTTGGTTATTCTTGCAAAAGTAAAGCTTATAAATGTTATAACAAAAGAACCAACAAAATTGTTGAAAGTGCAAGTGTCAGGATAGAAGAAGATGGAACACAAAAGATCAGTGATCCAGTAGACATTCCTGAAATCATTGAAGAAGAAGGCTTTGAAGAATCAGATGAAGGTGACGAAAAGGAGAAAAAGGGCACCAAGACTCCATCCAAATATGTTTAGAAAAATCATAATGAAAGTGACATCATCAGGGATATAAAGGAAGGAATTCGCACCAGAAGAATGATGGTAAGTGAATCTGAACAAGTTAATTTCTCTTTGTTATCTAAAATTCAGCCTAGAAATTTTTCAGAAGCTAGACATGATGAGCATTGGGTTAAGGCTATCGATGAAGAATTAGATCAGATAGAAAAGAATGATACTTTGGAATTAGTGCCTAGACCAAAAGATCACAATGTGATAGGAACAAAATGGGTTTATAGAAATAAGCTGAATGAAAATGGAGAAGTAACCAAAAATAAAGCAAGATTAGTATGTAAAGGATATGCTCAGATTGAGGGAATAGATTTTGAAGAAATTTTTGCTCCAGTAGCAAGGTTATAGGCTATTAAAATGTTTCTTGCATATGCAGTATTTAAAATTTTCAAAGTATTTCAGATGGATGTCAAATCTGCCTTCCTAAATGGGAATCTTAAAAAAGAAGTCTACATTGATCAACCTGAGCGGTTTATTCTCTCAAATATTAATAATCATGTATGTAGATTGAATAAAGCATTGTATGGATTAAAACAAGCTCCCAGAGCTTGGTATGCAAGACTTGATAAGTACCTGCAAGATCAAGGATTCAAGAGAGGATTTGTTGATAGTAATATTTACATCAAAATAGAAGGTGAGCATCAATTGATTGTTGTGGTTTATGTTGATGATATCATTTTTGGAGAAAATATTGAAAAGATGACAAAAGAATTTTTTGATAGAATGCAAAAAGAATTTGAGATGTCTATGCTTGGAGAATTATCATTTTTTTTAGGATTACAAATATTTCAATCAAATAAAGGAATTTTTATATCTCAAAGTAAATATGCCAAGGAAATGTTGAATAAATTTGGTTTTGAGAATTGTGTACCAGTTGGCACACCTATGTGTACAGGAAATAAGGTGAGCAAGGATGAAGATTCACCTATTACAGATCAATCTTTGTATAGATCTATGATTGGTAGTCTTTTATATTTGACAGCATCGAGACCAGACATCATGCATGTAGTAGGTATGGTTGTAAGATATCAGTCATCTCCAAGAGATAGTCATGTTCAGTTGGTGAATAGAATATTTAGATATATCAAATGGACATTGGATTATGGATTATGGTATCCCACAAGTAAAGATTTCACTTTAGTTGCTTATACAGATTCAAATTGGGCAGGGTGCTTAGATGACAGAAAGAGTACAAGTGGAGGAGCTTTCTTCCTTGGTGATAGCTTAGTATCATGGCTAAGCAAGAAGCAGAACTCAGTATCACTTTCTACAGCTAAAGTAGAATATATGGCAGCAGTATTGTGTTGTACTCAAGTGCTTTGGATGAAGTAAACTCTGGAAGATATCAAGGTAAAGTATGATGAACCTATTTCCATTTTTTGTGATAACACAAGTGCCATAAATATTTCAAAAAATCTAGTGATGCATTCAAGAACAAAACATATTCCCATTAGATATCACTTTTTGAGAGATCAAGTTGTATATCAATAGGTTAAGTTGGAATATATTAGTACTACAGAGCAGATTGCAGATATTTTCACAAAGGCACTACCAAAAGACACATTTGAGTATCTGTGAGAGAAGTTGGGAGTAATTTCCCTTACTTCTTGCCATTAAGGTTTAGTATCAAGTGAGGGGGAGATAAGTGTTAGCTCTAGGTAGGCCCTTTGCCATTGATGTCAAAGGGGGAGAATAACAGGTATAGGTACAGATGTAGAAAAATAGGTACAAGAAATAAGTACAAGTTGCTACAGTAAGGGGAAGTTATTGTATGCTTTTAGATGATAGTATGTGTAGGTGACAAGATGTGGTAGTTTCAAGATTGAGGTTTCCATCAATGACAAAGGGGGAGATTGTTGGAAATATTGTCATTGATGTCAAAGGTTTAGTATTATTGGTGATAAAAGCCCCATTGCATTTAATATTGTTTATCTTGGTTAATATGAGTTAATATTTATTTAATATTAATGAATATATTTTTGGTTGCATATGAGACAAAATAAGGGCCCATGGAGAAGACGAAGAGTCACGGGATAAAGACAAAAGAAGGATGGGATGCATTTTCCCATGAAGAGTCATTTTGAGGAATACCAAGAGTCACCAAGTGAAGACAAAAGAGTATGGGCGAATTTCTCATGAAGGGACACTTAAAGGAATACAAAAAGTCATCAAAGATAAGGACAAAAGTGGGAAAGACGTTTTTGGTCATGAAGGGTCATCACATGACTTTTCAAATGCTTGGATATGAAGGGTCATCCAATATTGGTGCCATTTTTCATGAGAATTGAAAGGTCACAAAGGGGGAAGGCCAAAGGTCATTTGGAAAGCTATAAATAAATGCTTGAGTAGCCATTTGTAATATGAGTGTGAGAGGTTAATTTGATAATGTATTATCTAGCTTAGAAGAGCAAAGGTGAGAGAGAGGAAAGATATGTTGTATTGAACTATCATTTGTTGATTTAGCAACATTGAGAGATAGGTGTGTGGTTTACACAAAGTGGATGATGCTCATGTGGGTTGGTGCTCATGAATGACAGTTGGGTTGGTGCTCAGGAAAGGGGTTTGAAGCTCCTATGGGGTGGTGCTCATGAATTTTAGCTGAGGTTGTTACTTGGGAAAGGGGTATGGTGCTCCTGTGTAGGTGTGTGATCATATGAAGACTAGCTCAAAAGGTAAGAGGGAGTAATAAAAGATTAACACTTTATAATGATGTCAAGAAGTAGATAGGTCTATGTATACATATTTAATGATATTAATTATAGTGTTCTTCCACATCATCAGGCCTAAAAACTCTTAAAAGTCACCTCCATCTAGATAATTGGGACTATCTATATTCTATGGATAGTTGGATGCAAAGGTCTAATGAGAAGGTTATTTGGTTGATAATTCATTTATTACTCTTGGATTTTGATCTAAAATCATGAATAACCTTTAAAATAAATAAGTTTCATGAATTCACTCTCAGATTTTGAAACCTACAGCCAATGCAAGACATAGTCATCCTATTTACATGATACATACAAAATGATTGAGGAGATAAGGAGACTTGAGGTTTGAAAATTATTTCATGGGTTACTATGGAATTTAAATCAATGTTACATACCTATTAAAGTTCTTATTTCACATTTTTTGCCAAATAATCTAAAGAAACACTAAAAATTTTCACCTAAAGATAACATATGCACGTACAGTCAGTCATGATAAGAATGAGATCATGGTCAAGGGTTATAGATGTGATGGTAGTAAGTGATTGAAAATATTAGTTTTAAAGAGATTTGAGATTATTTTTTTATTAAATCTATTTACATTAAAATGTCTTTAAATATCATAAAGGCTCTTGGCATAGCACTCAGTCCATTAGCATAGTCCTTTAAGAACCTACAAACTCACTCATAAGCAAAGTGGTAAGGAGAACATGTTACTCATTAAAAGGAGTGTATATAATAGTATGTAATTATTGTGATAATATTAATAATACATCCATCAAGTTTCCATTCAATGGAGGAAGAGATAAACTCAAGGAACTAAGTTCTAGGATCAATAAGCCCAATTTGTAAAAAACCCTCAATGATGGAAATTTAAGGTTTTTGACCTGTTTGAAAGGTTATAGCTATGGATTATCATTTTATATCATTTATTGGATCATTTTAAACATTTTTAATAGTTTCACTTGATATTAAAATGAGTTTTGGGGTTGGAGGACCCAAAATAACCTTCCTCAACCTTGATACATAGTCACCCCAACTGAGAAGTAGATTTGAAGAGCATAGAACATGTTTCAAAATAATAATGGTAGCTTAAGGATTTTAAGGGGGTCCTATTCATAAAACACATAACATTGGTTCAGCCACTTTGATCTCAAAACTTCATGAACAATCAGCTAGAAGGTAAGGAAACCTATTTTACTTTTGAAGGAGCCCAAGTGGCCATTTTGTTTACTTAGAACTTTCATGAGAAGATTCATTGGAAATAAATACCATATGATATTTTAGAGGGGTTCCTTTTCCATAAATTCTTGTCATATATTTTTGGAAAGGACCCATGTCCTTTATGAATCATTGTTAAGAACTTAAACAACTCTAAACCCTCCTAAAACCCTACAACTGACTTGATTGGAGAGATACATTTATTAATGACATAAAACATAATATTTTTACTTCCAAATTATCTCTATGAAGTTCACCACTCTCATGTGCTTCATTTCTAGGTATTTTTTCATATGTATAGGTACAGTACCATATGGTACAAGATAAAAAGGGATTTTTTTAGCATGTTTATGAGGGTATAGAATTTGGAGTAATATAAAAACCATTTTAATATGTTTATGGGGAATTTATATAGGTTTAATGATCATATGAAGGGTTATATATGTCCCTTAAAGAGTTACACAACCCTTACAAGTTGGCCACTAGCTCAACAAGTGAAAGAACTCAGTTCTACAAGTCTAAACATAATGGTGAAGGCTTAAAAGTGCCATGAATGAATTAAATATAAATGATTTAGTTGTTTATGGGTCATACAGGTCTTATTAGGTCATATAAAATCATAAAAATCTACAAGTTTCTTCTAAAACATCTCCAACAACACCTCAAGCACACAAAATCATTTAGGCTTGCAAATGACCATTTCATGGTTTGCCCATTTATAGGAAGTTCCAAAAATTGAAAATTTTCATGGATAAATAATATTATTATTCCATTTAAAGTTAATCAAACACTTTTTTAAATTTTCACACGTGTGGGTGATCATTTGGGCCAATTTTCTCTTTTATGCCTAGGAGGCCTAATTGGGCCTAATTAGAGAAAGAAATGGTAGAAACAAGATAATTCCACTTAGATTTGGCTCATGAAATTTTGTATGGATATGTAATGGGATATATGGTACTAATAAATGTGCTCATTTTTCCAATATGATCCGTATATTATTCTATATAAGTAACTTTACTAATTTTCTAGGCTATAAGGAATGGGTGCTTTAGCAAGTAAATAGAGAAAAATGGCATATTTTGGACAACTTTATGGTTATAAATGCCTTTTTTTAGGTATTTATTCATTTTTTTAATCCTTTAATAGAGTAAATTTTCTTGGTTCAAATCAAAACCCTTTTTTCTCTCTCCTATGCCCTTTGCTCATGTGAAGGAATCAAGTGTTCAAAGTTCTAAATGATGCATAGAAGTTATTCAAGAGGATTTATTGATATTTATATATCCATAATAAATCTAATAAATTTTTAATAATTCATGAATTTTTTGGGATAAGGATTCAATTTTTGAAAAGGTCTTAAAGGCTCCTAATAAGACCCTCCTTCCTTTCAACACCCAGTCAAAGAGGATAAAGTTAAAGCAATTGAAGAAGTCTTCTAACAACCCAATAAATATGAAGATACCTCATAACTCGCCACATAATGTTTCAAAGGAGATAGTATTGAATACTTGACTAATCCTTTAAGGCCTATTTTCAAGAAGGTGACTTCTTCTACAAGTATATAGGGTGTGTAAGCAAGAATGTAGGTACTTGTATTGGTCAAGCATTAGAAATCAATACTATGTCTTCTTCAAAACTTCAGAATAAGTCATAATAAACCCCTACACCATTTTTCAAAGGGTGTAAGAGAGATATTCATTAGAAAAGGACTAAGTAAAACACATATTCTTAGTTTCTTGGCTCTCTCTCTCTCTCTCTCTCTCTCTCTCTCTCTCTCTCTCTCTCTCTCTCTCTCTATATATATATATATATATATATATATATATATATATATATATATATATATATATATATATATATATATATATATGTATCTGTGTGTGTGTGTGTGTATGTATGTATGTAATATTATTTTTGGCATTAAAATTATCCTTAACCTGAGTTGTGGTAAGGCCATGCTAAAAAA
Organism: Torreya grandis; assembly: GCA_037957365.1. Lineage (NCBI taxonomy): Eukaryota > Viridiplantae > Streptophyta > Pinopsida > Cupressales > Taxaceae > Torreya > Torreya grandis. Next base: position 4,880,858 of record JARHVA010000347.1, read on the forward strand.
ACACTTGTACTTGCCTCTTTTGAATGAATAAGACTAATTTTATGCCTCTTCAATGCTTGTGACTAGTTTATGTTAATGGTTATTGATGAATTATAGTGATAGTGCATGTTTCCTTTCATTATGTCCTCTCCTTTTACTTATTTTTAGGTGTTAGTTCATCCTTAAAAGTTTTATAGTGTTACTTAATCATCTTGTATGTATGGAAAGTCTAAGCTTTCCTTAGTGTCTTTGAGAGACATATTGATCAATTGCCTTAAAACATGCATCAAGTTGAGCCTTTGTGTGAAATATTTATGTTTAAAGACTCTCATTTGAGAATTATAATTAGGTCCATGTTTTTATTCAACCTTCTTAGTTCATATTAGACAAGTGGAGGACCCATTTTGGTGTATCACATCAATTACATAGGTTTTCCTTTCAGTTTACCTTCTTATCTTTTCCCTTTCAAATTGGTAGTGTAGATTAGAGATCCTAACTAATACATCAAGGGGAGATATCCCTTATAATCTAGAGATTTAATAAATCTATAAGGCCACCCACATCCTAGGATTGTCTCCATGTTACTTTAAACTGTGAAGGCATGAAACTACCTTCATAAGGGTGCAAGTCTAGTAGTTAATAATTTTTGACATGCCTAGTGGGAAAAAATTGGTGTTGGTCTTGGTTAAATTTCATTTATAGTATAATTATTCATGAAGTATATGATGAATCCAAGCTCAATCAACTAGTTTTAACAATCTAGGCATAATTTCCAAGTAAGTGTATCTTTATTACACTATCTTGATGTTTTTTTATGGATGACCTTTAAGAAAATGGAAATTTCATACTAGTTGATGAGCCTTATGAGCACTATGGTAATCCTTATAAATCATATAATGAGTTATACCAGCCTTATCATGATCTATATGAGACTTGTTATGAGCCTAATCAGCCTTACCAAGAGTTTTATTAGTCCTATGATAAGTCTTATCAAGAGTATGATGGTTATCAACTTTATATTGATCCTCATTAGCCTCACTATAACCCTAATTATTTATCTCAACAACCTTATAAAGACTTGTAGCAGTCATACTCACCTCCTCCTACTCCATTTACAACTCAAAATAATGATTTGCATACCATATCTTTGTTGGCATTAGAGACAAATATGCTAATGTCTAATGGGGTGATGAGAGTGTGGTATAGAGAGTTAGATGTGACACATTTTCACCTGATAGAGAAGATGAGGAAGATAGTAAAAATTTTGATAGATATGTGGGTGGTAGATGGAGAGAAAAATCAATATGTTATGACTTATGAATTGTGTGAAATAAAAATAATGATCCAATGGTGGATAGATATGCTAGTGAGATGGGAAAATCAATAGATCCAACCCAAATAACCTTATCCATATCCTCCTACCCCTTGTCAAAAAATTTGTGTTCTAAGTTTCCTTATATTTACACATAACCTTCCTCAAGAAAACAAGCTCACTTCATCATAGAGGCCTTCTTGGGCTATGATTTCTAGTTATTCCATGCCAAGTCTTGTGGATGAATCTCCTTCCATCACTCTTCAAGAACCCTCTTTTTTACCATGTCATCTCTCTTTTGATCCTTTTCTTTATGAAGTCAGTGACAATTATTAGATGGATCCTCAAAGGGATTCGATTCAACCTCCAAGTGAACCTACTAGTTTTAAATTCCTACCTTGGAACCAAGTAGTTAAGTCTTGGGAGAAACAAGAGGAAAAAAGTCAAGATTCAAAATTTGAGTTAAAATATAATCTTTTGTCTATTCAAGCCCCAATCCCTTTCCTCAAGCACATAAAATTATTCCATCTTGGAGGAACATTCAAGAAGGCTCTCAAGATAATAAATAGGTCCTATTTGAGATGGCTAGAAATTAAGTTTCAACTGAGATGGAACCTCAAGAAAGCTTTAATAATATTGAAATGGTTGTTGAGAAGGATGAATCACTCATAGGACAAATAAATTTTCTTTCTCTTTAAGCATTCATACAATATTATATTATTCCTAAGACTTTAAATTACAATAACACTCCCTCAGTTCCCAAGCAAACACATGAGCATATCTATTGCCCTCTCACCATCTCCCTTCTTTAAGAGGATCATGTTCTATGGAGGATAGATAATGAGGTTTTAGATGTAAGTGAGATTCTTGGAGAATGTGAAGAGGATGCTTCAAGTGTGTATATGGAAGATATTTTCATTGATATTTCATTTGGAGTATAAGTTAATAATTAGGTTACAGCTGATCTTGAAGAAGACATCTCAGTTGGATAAGAGAGGATCCTGGACATATGTGAAATAGATATAAATGATCAAGGTTGTGATCTTGAGTAAATGGTACAAGTTAAATTCAAGAATGAATTTGAGATAGTTTCACATGAGCAAGAACTTGATGTTGAATAGGTTGATTCCCAATCTAATCATGATTGCACATTTGACATTCTTGATATCCCTATAGATCCACTTGAGAAAGATCAATATGTCAGACAAGTTGATCTCATTTAGGTTGATCAAAGTGAAAAATGAAAGAATGATTGACAGTTGTACATTGAGTCTTTGCAAGAGATTGAAGGCCTTTGTAAGGATACATCTCGTGATAAATCTCCTACTCAGTATGCTTATGAGGAGTTAGATCAAGACACACCTATTGTAGATCATGATGCATCTTGGGTTGATTATTCAAATATCTTTGAAGAGATTGATGAACTTGAAGAAGATGATAATAAGAATGAGGTCACTCAAGATGCCATAGAAACTCAATGACAATGCCTAGATGAAGTATCTTTTGATGAGGTTGTAACTGAAAAATAGTATGAGAAAGATCCTAAAGTACAAGATGAATATGTCTTTATTGGTGATTGGTTTTATGTTGATGATTCACTTGAAATTATGTCCAGAGGATTGGAAACCATAAAACAGTTGATTTCAATGAAGAAAAATTCAAAGAAGCATCTTGTTTCATATCCTTGTTCATCATGTGAAGGAAGTGATCCAAAAAACTTCCCTTTAAATCCTAGAGGAGGATTCTTTATAGGTTAGTTATATTTAGTTTATTTTTCCTCAAAGTTATGTCTTAACACATTAGTTTTCTTATTTTTTATTCTAAATAAGTGATTTTGATTGCATATTTGTCTTGTTAGTCAGTTTCTTTGCTTTGTTGTTTTCTTTTTTGTTTTTGAGGAGAAAAATAGGTATCTTATCTAGAGTCAATATTTTTGGTCATTGATCAAGGTCTAATCATGATTTATCCATAATCTAAGAGTGATATCATGAGTCCAAATGATATTTCAATGGTCTAGTTCATAAGCATAGCAGGCATGCTTCCCCAGTGAGTCACCAAAATGTTAACAAGTTTCACCTCACATGTCAAACTATCACCCCTAAAATTTGAAACTTGGTTTGTGATGTTTTTTGCCATATTTATTGGTATTTTTTCCTAGTAATGTACTTGAAATGGTCATCTAAATCCTTGATTAGTAGCATTTAAATTAAATTTGATGAGTTTAAGGTTTTCTTCATCATGACCATGTGTTTGATTAGCCACCTTTTGACTAGTTTTAGGATATTTTAAGAGATGAAAAGAGTACATAACATCATAATAGGCCTTATGAATTATTCCAAATTCATCTCATCTTGTACAATTGATCAGATTGGTTGGTGATATGTTTGACTAACTTTATGACCTAGTTACTTGTATTTTGGGTCACTTTATGGATTTTGGAGTAGGTTTTACATGTGAATGATAGTATAATATCATAATAATGACATGGTTTAATTTATTAAACATGAAAAGGTACAATGGATACATTTATAAGTAGTTTCATTAGGTTTCTCAAGTGATTCTAGTATTTTTAGTGCCAAAAAGGCTTATTTTGAGGTTATCCATACATTTATTCAAGGTAAAATTGATCATCTATAATATTAAAGACTTTATTTTTTCATTAAAAATTTAGATACATGATTTGGAAGGATTTTTATTTGTCAAAATTAAGAAAACTAACTTATCTCTCATATCAACTTCTTTGGCAGCTCCAGGGAGGCCATTAGGTTTTGCTCAATATAGGAAAAAGAGAGAGATTCACATCCAAATATCTTGTAAAATGGTATGGACCTTAATTAAATTTAATTTAGTGGCACTGCTTGTCATATTAACCCCACCATATTTATGAACAATCACTAAGAGTGTAAGGGGGTCACTATATCTTAGTCATCCAAATAGGGTATAAGTTTGTCTATTTTGATAGGACCTAAGTTCCCCAAAGCTCTGACACAGCTTGTCATATTTAAGAGCACATATGATTACCTTTGTATAAGCAACTTAAGATGTAGAAATAACCAGAAGAACAAATAACTATCAATGAGAAAACACACAGAATATGAGAGGCAACACACAATTGTATTCAACTCATTACAAAGGAAATTAAAATAAAGAGATCACACTCTTCTTCCACCTCTGTGAGACTTCCTCCTCAAGGGCTCCCAGTAATCTTCCCACCTGAGTAATCTTCTCTCAATAGGTCACAACACATAGCTAACACAAGCTGTTGTATAGTACTCTCAGTATAACTAAGTACGAATCGATACTCCAAGTAGATCTCACCATGATCCTGCTCCTTGATGTATTGCTGTCACCTTGGATCTTGCTCCCCCACTGATCTTCTTTTGACCCTCGCATACACACACCCCTGTAGACTAACCTGATCTTACTTATCACATGTAGATCTCCACCATGATCCTGCAACACCCTGCATATCAAACCTAATCTTACATACATGAAGAATCCTAATTGATTCTACCATGGGAAGAACTCTTCAAGTTCTACACTTGAGTTCTAAACTTAACAATACATCCCATGAGTCTATTATATAGATCTCATGCATATAATGATTAGAATTGCGGCTCAAGACTTGAACTAGTCTTCATCATGCAAATTGCCCATTCACTTAACTGACTGTTCATCAACAGCAATTCTGGAATTGCCACAGGTGATCGACATTGGTCCCTATCTTCTTGGAGGTGACCGACGTCGGTCGACTACTACTGAGGTCAGTTTCCTTCTGCACTATCCACTGACCAACGTCAGTGATCCTACTGACACTGGTGACTGCATACTCAGCATCCTCCTTCTGTTTGCAATAAGGTGAAGCTTTTAGCTCCACACCCTAACAATATCCCACTTGGAGATAAATAGTTGCACCTTTACCTATACCAGTACCCTGTCTAATCTACATCCTAGCTTGTATTCCTCTTCAAGCTCAATCTTAAAGACTCCTTGTGGTGTTAATCTTGTGCCTGAATTTCTTCATTCTCAGCTTACCTTCTTCTGCCATTGCTATACTCCCACTCAAATAGAAACCCCTGTGAGTAACCTATAATCAAAAAACCACTAACCAGATCTGGGCCATTTGTTAGTCAAACTCGCTCTGAGAACATCCAACCTCACTCTGATACCATTTGATAGGACCTAAGTTCCCCAAAGCTATGACACAACTTGTTAGATTTAAGATCACATATGATTACCTTTGTATAAGTAACTTAAGATGCGAAAATAACCAGAAGAACAAATAACTATCAATGAGAAAACACATAGAATATGAGAGGCAACACACAATTGTATTCAACTCATTACAAAGGAAATTACAATAAAGAGATCACACTCTTCTTCCACCTCTATGAGGCTTCCTCCTCAAGGGCTCCCAGTAATCTTCCCACCTGAGTAATCTTCTCTCAATAGGTCACAACACACAGCTAACACAAGCTATTGTTCACCTCATTATACTCTCAGTACAATCGAGTACGAACTGGTACTCCAAGTAGATCTCACCATGATCCTGCTCCTTGATGTATTGTTGTCACCTTGGATCTTGCTCCCCCACCAATCTTATTTTGACCCTCACATGACACACCCCTACAGACCAACCTGATCTTACTTATCACATGTAGATCTCCACCATGATCCTGCAACACCATGCATATCAAACCTGATCTTACATACATGAAGAATCCTACTTGATTCTACCATGGGAAGAACTCTCCAAGTTCTACACTTGAGTTATACACTTAAAAATATATCCCATGAGTCTATTATATAGATCTCATGCATACAATGATTAGACTTGTTGCTCAAGAATCGAACTAGTCTTCATCATGCAAACTACCCGTTCACTTAACTGATTGTTCGTCAACAGCAGTTCTAGAACTGCCACAGGCAACCGACATCAGTCCCTATCTTCTTAGAGGTGATCAACATTGGTCGACTGCTACCAAGGTTGGTTTCCTTTTGCACTGTCCACTAACCGACGTCGGTGATCCTACCGATGTTGGCGACTGCATACTCAGCATCCTCCTTCTGTTTGCAACAAGGTGAAGCTTTTAGCTCCACACCCTAACATATTTTTCTTCACTTTGGATATCTATGGATAAAAATTGTTATATGGTTATTATTTAAGTGTAAAATAGTATATTTTTCATGGTGTAATCATAAATTAATTTTCCTTGATAAGGACTTTTTTTACAATAAATTGATTGTCTATCTTGACTTGAGTTTTTGTAGTTTTGAAGTATGTTAGATTTTTCAGTTAAGTGTACTCATTTTTAGGAGTTTCAAGATCATGTTTAAATTAAAATAAAATAATTAATATAATCAAAAGTTTTATATACCTTGATCTTGAGGAGGGTCTTCCTTTATGAGTCAGAGTGAGATTGGTCCTTACACAAGATGAAGCAAGTCTATTGAGATTCTTAGTGTGTGTGAGTGTCTTAGTGAGTTTATCATGATTTTTAAGGGTTTATAAAATATAATTCATTATGGCCTTACATTTTTAAAATATTAAAAGGATGGTATTAATATCATGTTCTCTCAAAACTCATAATCTCTCTTTCAAGCCTAATGAGCAGGTTAGAAGGACATAATGACAGAGGATAGGAACATGAAGGAGTCAAAAAGTAATAGAGATTTATTTTAAGAGTATAAGGTTGTTTTAAATTTATAATATAGTTTTCAAGGTGGCTTTTTCCATTATGAGATCAATAAATTTAGTTTATAGACGTATTTATGCTTAAAATTACTAAAGGACTATGTATGATTGTATTCTCAATTTGAGAGACCTCCAAGGGACTATGTACTTCTCAAAAAATGTGTTTATGAGGTGTCAAGATGATTTTTAGGTTGATATAGGTCCTTTAAATAGATAATAGTGCTCATAAGGTCTCCAAGGTACATCAAAACCATACAATAAAACCTCTTATAAGCTTTATTTAGTAAAGTTTAAGGTAAGTTTGTGTTTTTTAAGGTAATATCAAATGATGATTTACTTGGACTTTCAAGCCTTTTGGATTATTATTTAGGTGGATATAGGTATGTTAAATTAATTAATTATTCAATAATAATCATTTTTTTCATGTTGGGCACCATGTCACATACTCCTCTCAATCCATAGAGAGGCCTAAAAGGGCAAAAAATAGTCGCCTATAATAGCCATATTTGAAGGCACCTTTAGGAAGCATCATGTTGGTTGATGAAGGTATGTGGTTGTATATATTTGTGTTCTAAATGATATCCATTGTGACATTATGGTATATATATATATATATATATATATATATATATATATATATATATATATATATATATATATCATAAGGTAAGTGGGTTGACTATTGCAGACCTACAGTCTATACAAGTGAGCATCTACAACGATGGTCTAATGACATAGTTAGCAAGAAGATGTAAAGTGAACTTATGACAATCAAGAAGATGTAAAGTGATATTATAAGTTGGATGATTTTATAATTTATATTAATTGAGTATTATCCATTTAATATCATATATATTATAGTTATAAGAGGAATCTAACTTCAAATGTTGACCTATAACAGTAACATTTAACTAAGGTGACCTAGGTGTGATCATATGAAGACTAGCTAAAAAGGTAAGAGGGAGTAGTAGAATCTTAACACTTTATAGTGATGTAAATAGGTAAATATTTATATTAAAACTTATTTAAAAATCTTAATTATAGTCTTGTTCCACATCATCTGACCTAAAAACTCCTAAAAGTCACCTACAACTAGCTAATTAGGCCTAGGTAAATTTTATGGGCAGTTAGATGCAAAGGTCTAATGATAAAGTTAGTTGGTTGATTAGTCATTAATTAATTTTATAATTTGATATAAAATCACAATGATGAATATTTCAAAGCAATAATTCTTGTGAATTCACTCTCAAGTTTTGAAACCTACAACTAATGCAAGACACATTTAGCCTATCTACACGATCCATACAAAATGATTGAGAAGATAAGGAGACTTGAGGTTTGAATATGTTTTCATAGGTTAATATGGAATTTTTAATAAATTATATAGACCTATTAAATGTCTTATTTCACCTTTTTCTCTAAATAATCCAAGGAAACACTGAAAATGCTCACCTATAATTAGCATATGCACTTACAGTTAATCAAGACAATAAATGAGATCATGGTCAAGGGTTATATATGTGATGGTAGTAAGTGATTAAAAATATGAGGTTTAAAAATATTTTAGAGTAGTTTTTTATGGAATCTATTACCATTAAAAATTATTTGAAGATCATAAAGGCTCTTGGGTTAGAACTCAATCTACCGACACAGTCCTTCAAGAACCTACAAACTCACTCATAAGCAAAGTGGTAAGGAGAACATTTTTCTCAATGAAAGGAGTGTGTTTAAAATTAGGTAAGTATTTTTATAACATTATTAATACCTCCATTAATTTTCTATTCAATGGAAGAAGAGAGACTCAAAGAATTGAGCTCTAAGCTCAATAAGTCCAATTTGCACAAAACCCTCAATGATGGAAATTCAAGGTTTTGGACTTGTTTGAAAGGTCATAGTTGTGGAGTATCATTTTAGATAATTTATTTGATAATTTTAAATGTGTTTAATATCAGTCACTTTCTATGAAAATGACTTTATTGGATTGAGGACCCAAAATAACCTTCTTTGGCCTTGATGTATAGTCACCCTAGCCAAGAGGTAGATTTGAAGAGCATAGAAAAAAAGAAGCATGGTAGATTAAGTTTTTTTAAGATTTTAAGTGGGTCCTATTCCTCTAACTCATAACATTGGTTTATCCCTTTGATTTCACAATTTCATGAACAATCAACTAGAAGGCAAGGAACCCTATTTTGCTTGTGAAGGAGCCTAGGAGGCCATTTTATTTTATCATAACTTTCATGAGAATATTCATGGGAAAAAAATCCAATATTATATGTTATATTTGTCCCCATACCAAAAATTCTTGGCATTTTTTTTTTTGTAAATGACCCTTGTCCTTTATGAACCATTGATAAGAACTTAAACCCCTCTAAACCCTCCTAAAACCCTACAATTGACTCAATTAGAGAGATATAATTATAAATTCCATAAATTAAATATTTTGACTTGAAAATTATCCTAATTATGTTCACCACTCTCATGGGCTTAAATTCTAGGTATTTGTTCACAGGTGTAGGTATGGTACCATATGATACAAAACAAGAAAGGCATTTTTTAGCATGTTTGTGAGGATGTATAATTTGGAATGATATCAAAAAAAATTTAGGATGTTTATGGTGAATTTATATATGTTTAATTATCATATAAATGGTTCTAAAATTCCATCAAGGAGTTTATCCCTTGCAAGTTGGCCACTAGCTTAACAGGTGAAAGAACTCAGTTTTGCAAGCCCAAACATAATGGTGAAGGATTGAGAAATCCATTAAGGAATTAAATATAAATTAATTAGTTATTTAATGGCAATACATGTCTTATCAGGTCACATTCAATCATAAAAACCTACAATTTTCTTCCAACATATCTCCAACAACACCTCAAGCACACAAAATTATTTAGGCTTGCAAATGACCATTTAATGGTTTGCCCATCTAAAAGATGTTTCAAACCTTAAAATTTGGTATAGATAAGTTTTTTATGCTATGTAAAGTGAATAAAACACTTTTTTTAAAAATTCACACATTTTGATGGCCATTTTGGGTCAATTTTCTCTTTCTAGGCCTAGGAGGCCTAATTAGAGAAAGAAATGGTAGAAACGAGATACTTACACTTGGAGTTAGCTCATAAAATTTAGTATGGATATGTAATGGGATATATGGTACTAATAAATTTTCTAATTTTTGTAATATTATCCATACATTATTATATATAAGGATCTTTACCAATTTTTATGGGCTATAAAGAATGGGTGCTTTAACAAGCAAATGGAGTAAAATGGCATATTTTAGACTACTTGATGGTTATAAATTCCTTTTTTTAGGTATAAATTCATTTTTATAAGCCTTATATTAAGGAAATTTTCATGATTCAAATCAAAACCCTTTTTTCTCTCTCATACGCCTTTTTGCTTATATAAAGGAATCAAGTGTTCAAAGCACTAAATGATGCATTAAAGTTATTCAAGGGGATTTACTATGTTTATCTCTCCCTACTAATAATAAATTTTTAATAATTCATGAAGTTGTTGGGATAAGTATTAAAAGTTTGAAAAGGTCTTAAAGACTCCTAATAAGACCCTCCTTCCAACGCCTAGTCAAAGCAATTGAATAAGTCTTCTAACATCCCAAAAAATATGAAGAAACCTCCTAAATGATTGAATAATTTTTAAAATTAGATATTATTGAATACTTTACTAAGCCTTTAAATCCTATTTTAAAGGAGGTGACTTCTTTACCAAGTATATAGGGTGTGCAAGCAAGAATATAGGTACTTGTATTGGTCAAACATCATAAATCAATGCCATGACTTCTTCAAAATTTCAATATAATTAATCCTTTGCCCATTTGAAATTTTTAAAATTTTTTAAGAGATAAATTTAATTAAATACTATACAGCAATTAGATAAGGACTAAGTAAATCACACACTTCTAGTTTATTGGCTCTTGTCTCTCTCTCTCTCTCCTTTCTCATTCTCTATATATGTAAGCCTATTTTTGGAATTGAAATGATATTTAACCTGAGTTTTGGCAAGATAATGCTTAGAAAAAAAATTATACTTACCTTTATTTAGTGTATAATATTGAATTCATGCCTCATAAAAGCTTGTGACTAGTGTATGTTAATGGTCAGTTGATGAATGATAGTGATAGTGCATGTTTCCTTTCATTATGTCCTCTCTTTTTACTTATTTATAGGTGTTAGTTCATATTTATAGGTTTAATAGTGTGTTTTAATCATCTTGTATTTATGGAAAGTATAATCTTTCCTTGGTGTCTTTTAGAGACCTATTGATCAGTTGCCTTAGATCATGCATTAAATTAAGCCTTTGTATGAAATATTGATGTTTATAGACCCTTATTTGAGAAGTGAAATTAGGTACATGTTCTTATTCAACCTTATTAGTGCATATTAGACAAGTGGAGGACACATTTTTGTGTATCACCTTAGTTAGATAGGTTTTCATTTTAATTTACCTTCTTCTCTTTTCCCTTGCAAGATGATAGTGTAGAGTAGACATCCTAACTAATACATCAAGGGGAGATATCCCTTATAATCTATAGATTAAATCCATCCATTATGCCACCCAAAATCTATTATTATCTCCATGTTAATTAAGACTATGAAGGCTTGAAACTACCTTCACAATGGTGGAAGTCTAGTAGTTAACAATAACCAACATGAAAAATATGTGGGCTAACCCAAGGGAAGCATTTTAATTTTAAAATTAGTCTTTTGGATAACATGGGATAGTGTCAAAAAATAATGGATAAAATAGTGGTATGGAGAATAGTGAGAATCTAGCTAGTATAATATAGTAGTTAGGTAAAAACTAGGGAGGTCCTGTATAGGAATGATAGAAAATTGGGAATTTCAGGCTCATAAATAGATTAACAGATAGGATATAATGTAAAAAATATATTAAAAAAAATGTATATAAAATTCACATATGTTAAGGATTGGTCAAAATTTATGTTTTCAAGTGTCTAATGCTAAATTTATGTGTCTATAAATGCCCACCTTTTAGTCTAGTGTTTAAAATTATAAATTAAAGGGATAAAATAATAAATTTGGTTGCCTTAGTATAACCTTATTTTTATCTTCGATTATTCCTTAAATATAAATGTATCTTCATGAAATACCTATAATGAGACATGTATAAATTTATTCCCACTCATGATATAATTTTAACCAATCTAGATCATTCAAGATAATTGAAATTTGAAAAAGAAAGCAATGACAACACTTGTGATCATGTGAATCAATCTACCTTATAAATTCATTGGAGAATAGGGTGATTATGCCTCAAGTATATTCCACTTTTTAAATCCATGGGTTGGAAATAGCATGCCCTAACCCTCATTAAAAATTCAATAATGTTTATCAATTGAGCAAAGAAAAATATCAATAATACTAATCAAAATATGATCATAACTATTTTGATGGATGTTATTCTAGGTTCACATGCCAAGGGTGAAGCAACATAATAAGCTTGTATGTAAATATAAAAACCATAAATCAACTACTACACATGGATCTTATATTCAAATTTCTTATTTAGTTATTGTCATCTAGTATGGCTATGATCAAATATAAACTAAGAAATATCTCACGTAGAGAAATATTATGGAGATATTACAAGAGGATAAATTAATGAATTATAAAGTGTAATGATTTATTCACATAATGTTTAGTGTAAAATATATATGAGGATAAGATAATATATAATAAATTCAAACCTTACTTATTTTATCTTATTGACCACAATAACATGCATGCATTATTGACCTATTATTATGGATATTTTTTGGATGGAGATAGGTGCACGTGTAATCAATTATAAACTTAAATAAAAAATATTAAATAAACTAGGATATAGGAATCCTAACTTAGATTAATACAGTGAAATTATGAATATTTCACCAACCCCACCACAAAAGTGTGACTTAGGGAGGTTTAAAGCAAAAAATATTAGGCTTAAAATCCTTTGAAATAGGTCTTAAAAACTAGGCCTAATGTGGTACGTATGTACAAATATCAATAAAATATAGTGTGATGTTGAGTGTCCCTATGGAAATGGATCCATATTATAAAAAACATGGATCTTGAGCCTCTATAACCACCAATTCAAACTAGGAATTGGTGATCTAAATTTGGCTTACTCAAAAGAAACTTTAATCTCAAAAAATTAGGTACAAAGCACCCAAGGAAGCATTACACACCCATCCACCCCACAAGATTAAACTAGGTGGATGATGGTGATAAAAATGGATGTCTTTCATTAAGTGATGGAAAAGAAATAAAATAGGTGAAAGGTGAAAAAAATGTGAAATTAATAATATATAACTCAAAAATGTCCAAATTAATGTGTAAACTAGCAAACTTCTTCTAAAGTGCTCCAATAATAGTATTTTTGTTTCTTGTAGAACGTGCCCTAATTCTTCAAGAATCATTGAACCCCTTTTTTTTAATCTTAATACATTCCTACTTATGCTATTAGATAGTTTGTCTCAACACTCTCAAATTAAATTATTAGGTTTTCTCTATTTGTATTTCAAATTGGGTCTTACATCCACCTCCATTAGAGAGACCAAGTTCATATGATAAAACTTCATATAAAACACTTAGCATCAGAGTAAATTCTTGACCTCCTAGTTTTCCTTTGAAAACATTACTTACTTAAATCTCTTTAGACACTCTAGGAGTTCATCTTTGTTTGCATATTGATTCAGCCTCCAAAACTTGTCCCATCATGACGACCAAGCTCATGTAAGAAAATTTCATATTTTACACTTAGTTTTGAAATGACTTCTTGATGCTCATTCGACACTTAGATTCTATGGAAACTTGCTTTTTCCTCCAATTAGTTATATTGTAGGTTATTTTTGAAAATATCAGTTTGTAGACCTAATCAAGGTTTTCAGATCCTGATTAGGTATTCAAGGTTCAAATTTTCATGGTCTATTTCTAATTAGGATTTTTGTGCCAATTTTTTTTATTCAAAAATTTCTAAGTCTTGTAGACCTAATCAGACTTCAAAGTCTAACTAGGTCTATAAGGAGTGTTTTTATGGTTATAGATGTAAACAAGTTATTTTCCATGATTAGGTCTAGGAGTGACTATGGAATGTGTAATACTATTAGGTGGATATTTTTTGTGATTAGGTCTAAGCCTCAGTAGACGGGTGCTTGTAGTGTTAGTCAAGGGAAAATCCTTGACTAGGTTGGGGATCATTCACCCCCCAATCATTTCTTCTCTATTAATTGGCATTAGATCCCCAACTAGGTCAGTTGAGGCTATCATATCCACTTTAAGTGTTAAATAGCCTCCAAATCTTGACTAGGTCTTTTGGCCCTCTATGACCTCTTCACAATTTTATGTAGGCATTTTTACCTAATTATAACTTTAAAATACTAAGCAAAGAACCTACAAATCTATTAAGAGGTCCCAAGCCTAATTAGGTCTTGGTTCCCCCACTCAAGCTTGATCAATCCTTACTCGACCTTAAATTCCTAAATCAATTGTATTTGTGCTAAAATTCTAGAAAGTGAAAATTTAAAATTACCTTTGCCTCCCAAAAATCTTGATTAGGTCTAGGATGCCTTTATTCAATCAAGTTGATTTTTTGTTGATATCTTGGGCCTAGATTATTAGTTTTTAAGTCTTGTACAAACCAGAAAGATGACTTTGTATACACATAATATTTTTAAACTTCAAGATTTATTGACACTTTCTCTCTTGTAATTAGAACCTATCAAGTTTTAATATTTCTTAGTGCACACCTTAAAGGGTGCACTAAAAAAGGGGTGGGTAAACCATTGGTGATTTATAAGATTGTTTTTTAATCATATCATTATTACTATTAGTCCATATTCATTATATTTTTCATCCATTTACCTCCTATGATGTATCCTTGAAATCTTGAAACTTTGAACTATGGCTAAGTCTGAAATACTAAAATCTAAAAATATGCCTAAGTCTAAAATCCAATAGGACCCTCCAAAACCTATAATTTACAATATAGCCCCTAACTAGGTCAAACACTTTTACTATTAGGTCATCCATGGTCAACCAAGTTGAAAAAGTTATGATACATGTTACATAACTAGTTTGGCCATGGTTGACCTAGTTCCAGGTTAAATGGTAACTTTTTTTAAAATGGGTCATGGTGGTCAACTTTATTGGTTAAAACTCTAAAAGGATTAGGACCTATCCATTTATATAAATACAACCTTCACTTCAATATAATAGATAGGAACATTTATTTTTCATATTATTATCACTCGTAATTAGGCTACATTTACATTTGAAGGAGCCAATGCTTAAGCTTTACCTTAAAGGGAAAATAGATTGTCTTTTGGGAAGTATTAGATACAAGTAGGAATATTTTAACCTAAATCCAATTTTTATAATGTGATCCATACAAATCAATAAAAATATATTTCAAAGTGCCATTGGCTAAGGGGGAGATTGATATTTCATAGTTCGCTTAAAGGTAAGTATCTCTAAGTTTTGTTATTTCATTTGATAGATTGATATTGTACAAACTAATAGGTTTTGAGTGTATAAATCCTTGATTATATTACATCTACACTTTTTTTATTAGAATGGGTAAATAAGTAAGGTTTTAAAATGACTAGAAACCATCAAGTTTTGACAAAAAATATAACCCAAGGTCAAGAAACTAATCCATAATAGGCTTTAGAGCATAAAAATCCAGTGGCAAAAATAACAAAAACTATAAAACTATAAACTAGTAGCAAAATTAAATAGAAAGATTAAGAACTAAACATATATAGAGAGTCTCTAGAGCTCACCTTGTCTTTTTCCATGCCTCCCTTCAATGGGTTATCTTGTTTGCTCCTTTAGGAGGGACTATTTTGGTCTTACACTTATTCAAAGGTGTCTTTTTAGCCTTTGGTATAAGCAGAAGGTCTTTAGTCACATCTAGTTCATTTTCCTAGTAGGCATCCTTCTCAATCCCTAACATATTGCAACTTCATTTCCCTTGTCCCTATCCTTCTTGAGTTGATCAGTCTCATATTTTAGGTCATTACATTCCTTGATCATATTGGACATGTTCCTTGCCGTATCCATTTGTTTTGCTTCAAAAACATCCATCTTTCTTTTGTAGTCCTAATTTGGATCTTCCAGATTCTAGACCTCTTTATTCTTATTTCCTTCTTCTTCTTACTAGGAGATAGCCACAGTTTTAGGTTTCTTGGTCATATATGATGGGGTTATGGTTCTCAAATGTTTGTTATGGGATTAAGTGGGGGTTTCTATAGAGAGGAGGTAGAAAGGTAAATGGTAGGGGGTGGGGGTCCTTCCTCTAGTTCTAGAAGCCCTATCCTTAGATGGTCTCCTAATGGGAGGTTAGGGAAAAAAAATTCATATAGGGGTTCTTTGGATTGGAAAAGCATGAAGATCTATCCCTGATGGATTATATCATTTTTTTACTAATCTATAAGGTAAGGACCATACTTTCTAGAGATTTAAGGAGGTAGTAAGGTAGACTTACTTTATGCCCATGAAAGTGATTAAGAAATAAAAAATGGTGAGAGAAAATAAGTGTAAACTTACCTTTGCACATCAAATACTTCATGATTTACAAGAAACTATCAAGCCAATGGTGAGGAAAGTCTCCCATTGGGAAACCCTTCTTCTCAGTATTCATAATTTTTTTGGTGCATAATTTTTTTGCATCAACTCTAATTTGTAGGTTTTATCCTTGAATGTTTTTTCTCTATCACATCTCATTCTAGTAATCTCCCCTATACATTATTCAGTCACAATAATCTTGGTGCCTCTCATTCTGACCAACCTCTACTTCTAATCCGTATTAAATTATTTTGATAAATGTTCATCATGCCTACAGATTCATTACATATACTCTATAATTCCACCTTTACGTAGTTTTTACCATACCCATTTATTTTCTTGGACCTTCATGCAAGAGAGCGGCTCTAAATGGTCTCTACCTCCTCCCTTTTCCTCACTAGATTAATTATTCCAATTTTGTGTGAGGAATACTACTTTATTCTTATCTAACTTAAGATTTTGATCAATTTCGATCAATTTTGAAAATTTTCTCACTTTTGGTGTTATTACAAGGCATGTATTGTAAAAATGATTACAGAGGGATAGATGAATACTTCTCATGCCCAAGCATGTAATTCCCATGTGTGACCAGCTTGTATAGATATGTTGATGTGTTGGATGAATCAATATTAATTGAATCTAATAAATGGGCTAGGATATAATGGGATCCCTCCTATGTGACCAACATGGGAGATTCCATGCCAAATTTTACCATGTAGTCTATAGTAGAATTGCCTTCACAAAACACATGTTGAATAGAGGTCTCTCTAAAATAATAAAGGAACCACCTAGCATCATCAATGATATATTTAATAGTATATGAGGGGTTGGTTTTTCCTAAGAGAATAATGATAATGTCTAGTTAGTCCCCCTATATGACTAAGATGAAAACCTTAATCCTAGAGGCAAGATAAATACCCTATAATTTGGCCATTATTTTGAAAACATGATTAAATGGAACCCCAGAAGAGCCCACGTAAGTTGCTACCAACATCCCATCATGATCCTTGATAAACCCCCTCTATCATTACTTGGGTTAACCTTTGAGGCTCCATCAAAATTTATATTTAACCATCCCTAAGGTGGATTTGACCACCTGGTAGAGTTATTGTAAATTAGAGATTTAGGAACATTTAGCACCTGTTTAAGGTTCTAGTTATGAAGAATGAACAACTCAGAGGGGAACCCAAGAGACTTTTTATTAGGATGGAAAGCCTACCAATTCTCCAAAATAGTTGAGAATAAACTTTAGAAGATAGAGCTGATGTTACTATTTTTGTTAGCAAAAAATCTATCATTCCTTACCTTTCAAATAGCCCAGAACAGATGGGGGAGATCAAGGTGCCATAAGAAATAAAGGGAGGCTAGAACTTAGGGGGTTTCCATTGCATAATCAAAACTAGTAATGACCTTGGGCGGACTTACGAGACCAAAAATTTTTTTAGGAGAAGATATGAAAGTAAAGATCCAAATGGGATTATAAGAAGAGGTGATATGCCAATTCATCATATGGTTTACAAATAGAACGCCTATTGGGTATGGTCACACCCCTCTTAATCAAATTTTCAATAGTAAAAAAATTGTTTTGGGCCACCAACCAAAAGAAGACATTTATCTTAGGAGTGAGGTATTTGATCTAAAGAGGCTACCAATAATACCACTCCTCTTCTAATCCTAGATCAACCAAAAATCCTAACTTCACAGAGTAAGTCCCAAGCCAAAAGAAAAGGTCCCAATCCTATTGATCTTGATTAAGGCCTGGGAAATAATTTCCTCTATAGAATCCAAGTGAAGAGATTTCCAATAAGGAATACCATTCTCATAAGACTAGTAATCTTTGATTTTTGAACCCCAAGAAACTTTGAAAAGAGGGCACATATTAATCCAGGTATCTTGAAGTGCAAGGGGGGATTGAGATATCCATGGATCATCCCAAAATTACACTATTTCCCTATTACCAATATTCCACTTACAAACTTTCTAGAGTATAATCTTGTCACTTTAAATTCCCTTCCATAAAGTTGAGCCATTAGTGGGGCCCTCCTCCCATAGTAATCAATCCTCATCTTTACCTTCTAGGTATTTGTCTTTAATAATGTGGGTCCATTGATTGTCTTCCTTAAGGATTTTCCATCCTAATTTTGTGAGGAGTGATTTATTCATGTTTTTTATCTTATAAAGGCCCAACCCCCCATTAGGTTTGAGAAGGGATTCCTCATCCCACTAAACAAGAGGAAATATAAATATTTCTTCTAAGCCTTTCCAAAGGAAGTTGCATTGAATTTGCTCAATTATTTTAATAATTTTACTAGGTATCCTAAAGAGGGACATGAAATAAATAAAGATACTTTGGATTGAGATTTTGAGTAGTTGTATTTTATCTACTTGAGTTAGTAGATGCTCCTTCCAACCTACTAGTTTCTTAATTTTTTTTCCACTAAGGGATTACAATATTTTACCTTTAATTTACCATCAAACAAAGGGATGCCTAAATGTGTAAAAGGAATATTACCAATCTTAAATCCAAGGATAATATCCATCTTCTTCTTTATACCCTACTAAGTATTGATGACTAAAATTGATCTTCTAGATTATTTAATGCATTGGTTTGAGAATTGTTCATACTTTGAGAGGATCCTTTTGATAGATTTGGATTCATCAATAGAGGTTTCACCAAGTAGAAAAGTGTTGTCAGTAAATAGTTCATGGGTGATTGGGAAAGTGTTTTGAGTCACCCTTAATCCTTTTATAAGGCCTTGACCCCCTACTTCTTGAATTTATCTTCCCATAATTTTAGCGAGGATGATGAAGACATATGGATATAGGGGATCCCCTATCTCAATTCCCTACTAGCTGAGAAGTAGCCTTTGGGAACCACATTTATCATGATCAAAAATTTATGGGTAGAGATGTAGCTAAATATGAGATTACAAAACAAGGGATTGAATCCAAATTTTTCAAGAGCCTTGTTGAGTAGCCTCAAAGATACTCTATTATATGCCTTGTTCATATCCAATTTGACAAGCATGCCTTGCTTAAAGGACTTGAAAATTAATGTCTGGCCTCATGAATTGTGATTATTCCATCAATGATTTGTCTCCTTGAGATGAATCTTCCCTAATTTTAACCTATGATCCTCCCAAGGATAGGTTGAATTCTTCTCACTAGAGTTAGTGAGAAAATATTTTAAGTTATGGTGCATAGAATTATGGGCCTAAAATCTTTTAGTTAATTTTATCCCATTTTTTTGGAAATAATAACCAAGAAGGTGTTGTTCATTTCTCTTAAAATGTTTTTAGCTCTAAATAATTCACAAATGACTACCTACACTTTTATATGAATAATATCCTAGAATTTTTTTTAAAAAGAGAGGATTGAAACCATTAGAATTGGGAGCTTTATTACCTCACATTGAAAGCCTTGTATCTTTAATTTATTTGGTAGAGTGGGGTTTAAGTATATTTAAACTCTTGAACTGATAAATCAGCCTAGGAATATTTTATAATATTTTTCTTCTAGGTTTAGATTGAGGGAGATATTTTCCTTCAAAAGGTTATTGAAGAAGTATATAATCTACTCATTAATGACTTTTGGGTCCCTGATTTTTCTTCCATCTCAAGCTAAAGTTTAGATATTAGGTTTTTATTTATATTCCTAGAAGCCTATTGGTGGAAACACTTTATATTTATACCCCCTTCCTTGAGCCACAACCATCTAGACTTTTATTTCCATTAGACTTCTTCCTTAGCCTCAAGGTTGTGATACTAGCTGATAAGTTCTTTTAATTATAGGCTAGACTATTTATTTAACCCATGTAGAGAGAAATATTCTTCAAAGGTTTTGAGTTCCTCATCTATTTATTTCTTTTGTGTAAATATGTTGTCAAAGACCTCCTTATTCCAAATTTTATATGTTATCTTCATATGGTTTAGTTTTTTTACCAGAATGTACATTTTCATGCCTGAGAATGGATCTTGACACCAATTATTTATGGAGTCCATAAGATCTAGATGGTGTAACCACATTTTCAAATTTGAAAGGGAAGTTTTTTAATTTGGGAATCATATCACCTTTGAAGATGATCATATTATGGTTCAATTTAAACCTAGGGAGAGTGTAAAGGTGTCTATTATAATAAAGATCCCATTTTAAAGAAATTAGGAATCTATCTAGCCTTACCTTAATAAGGTTTTCTCCAATTCTCCTATTGGACTAAGTGAAGGGGTTGCCCTTGAGTTCCACATCACCAGCCCTACCTCTAAAATAAAGTCATTTAGCTCAGCCATACTTTTTGAGAAGTTTGATAGACCCCTTTTCTTCTCCAAAAGCGAAAGCAGGGAGTTGAAATCCCCAAACACTATCCATTTCCAATGTGATTTAAGATTTCTAAAATTTACCAGATACCCCTAGAGTTTGCATTTGGTCATTCTATAATTAGGATTATAAATGTTTAGTAGTATCCATTTATCTTTGGTTACTAATTTAACTTATTTAGGAATAATGAATTCTTATTCTTATTTTAGTTAAGGGTCTAGATTAATAAATTAGTATAGAATATTGCAATAATTATAGTCCTAATTTGTGTAATTGTTTATCTTTTT
The DNA here is from genome assembly GCA_037957365.1 of Torreya grandis. Lineage (NCBI taxonomy): Eukaryota > Viridiplantae > Streptophyta > Pinopsida > Cupressales > Taxaceae > Torreya > Torreya grandis. The sequence continues at coordinate 4,902,039 of JARHVA010000347.1, forward strand.
CACTTTTCTAAAAATAGCAATAAATAGGAAGAAATATAAATTAGCTAGAAACATATTGAGATGGATAATACAAAGGATGAAAATGGTTGTGCAAGACTGGGATAGTATCATCAACTTGAATATAGCTTTCATTCGATGAAAGGATAAGAGCACTAAAATTAGGAGACTTTAGTGTCTAACACTGTTGTCCACTCTTACCACTATTGTCCAAACTAGTCATAGAGACTTGAAACTTTATGGGTATTTGCGTTGTGCCTATATGAAAAATCAAGCACTAATTGTTGACAAAACTTGCTATAGATTTGACTTTATCTTTAAACCCTAACCCTCCATTATGCTTGATGAAATAGTATTTGAATCACTTGATAATAAGGGGGGTTAGTGTGTAAGATTCACTGAATGTGTAACCACACCCCTTGTGTGGGTATGCTACCTACATAACAATACTTTGAAAAGGGATCAAGCCATATGTAGTTCTCTCACCTAGTGTGCTTTATGCAATAGTGTGATATAGATGCAAAATGCTAATTTTGATAGTGTTTGAAGTGGCTAGAGACTAGTATGAGGGTTGAGTATGTTTGCAATTATGTTGGGTGATTGTATGTAGAGAATAAGGAAGTTTACCTTAATGCTTTGTTTGTATTCTTTCTTACTTTGTAAGTTTTATCACCTCTCATATGTACATGAGATTTGGATAGGATTTTATAGGAAACCATTGGTCATGGATTAGATGTATTCATGCTAGGTCAAAATAATGAAGGATAGGGATCAGATGAAAATGATCGTTGGAGAACAAAATGCAAATAGATAATAACACAAAAAATAGGACACCCTAGGGTCTAATGCTATAATCTAAGTATGTCACTCTTATCCTATAGGCTTGAAACCTGGGGGAATAGGATTGGCCTAGGAAATACAGTCTAGCTATGGTGGAATTATCATTTAGAAGGTTTTAGATGACTGGTAATGGGTAAAAAGATATTTATAAAGGTCATAAGAGAATGAAAAAAAGGAGTTATGGATAGGGTGTCACAAGCCACACTCAAATTACCAATTTGGATATTTTATATGACTACATTTTCCCTCTCTTTATTCTAGTGATGCAACAAAGTGAAATACTAGGATAAAGGAAAAGTAGAAAGTGTACCTAAACTTACTTGTAATGTTGAAGCCCATGAAGATGTGTGATGCTTAGTGTGTGTAGAGAGATCACATCATGAAGCATAAATTATCAAAGGAAAATAAGGAGTAGATCAGTTCTTACTAGACACACTATGTCTAAAATAAAAATGTATAAAAGCGTGTAAAAGAGAGAGGAAGAGAAAGGAATGAATACACCTCATTGAGTATTCAAACCAATACAAAACCTATTATGATGTTGAGTGATGTTGAGTGATATTGGATATGTGTTGTACCAAAATTAATATCAAAAATAGAGTTGAGTTCTCAATTCTCTGAGAGTGGCTCAAGAATACAAAGGTTGTCCCTTTGGCTCCATCATTGGCCATTAAGTGAATCTATATGATTATGTATGTGTTATTAATAAATGTTTGGATTGTGTGTCCAATCTCTTTGAATAGGTGGCTCAAGAATACAAAGGCTAGCTAGTCTTTTGGCTCTATCATTGGCCACTTAGTGTGAATAATGAACTGATACTAGTATGAATGTCTGTCGTATGAGATGGCTCATAAAACCCATAAATGCTCTATAATTTGATAATGTGGCATTAATAGATGAATGTGTACTAAGAACTAGGCCAATCTTGGCCACTCTGAAAGTTAGAGATTAGGCTTATATGAAAGCCACTCCAAAATTGAGAACTAAGATTATATGAAAGCCACTCAAAATGATTCCAACCATGTATAGATGGAATAAATCATGTAACTACTAAGAATACCTAGGTAATACAATGAATTGGAAAGAAAATAAGGTAAATGTACCATGCAGATTGCCCCCAATGAGAATTTGTACCAACTACCCAATTTGAAATTGGAAGCAAGATCCATCATGCCACACATGATGCCCCTATATCTAGATAATTTGAGTAAAACTATACTAAAACTACCCAATCTAAACTAAACTATAGCTAACAGAACTATAATTGACCTTACCTTTTTATCTATTTCTAAAAATTCTAGATTTTTGGCTATTTGGATAGGAACACCAAAAATGAGACACTTTGGTGTCCGACATTGTAGTCCAAATATGGCACTCTTATCCTTTACTATTTTTGATGACTAGTCTATATTTGGCATTGTATTTCTAGTCCATTCTTCTTGGTTTGAATTTAGATTACTATTCTAAGTGTTTTAAAAACTGATTTTTGACTGATAAAAAGCTTTGATCTTTGTGATAAAACCCCTGTTTGTTTCCCCCTCTTTTGAGGGTAGGAATGAAGATCCTGTAATGACTACCCTTAGATAAAAGATCCCTAAAAGTGTGTTGTGTTGTGAAATACATTATATAGTAATGATAACCCAAAAATTGTCTCAAGATAGAACATAGTTTGTATTGGAGATGGTTAGATCAACATGAGTATGCCTAGATAGATGTAACAATGTAATAGCATGTGTAGTATACTAAATTGAAAGTGAAAATCAGGTTAGCTATTATTTTTCAAGAAGGGGTGGAGCATGTTGTCCATAATGGCATCTAAGAAGGTAAGATAATGCATGATGTGGATCATGGCATTACAAACAATTGAGAAGAAAACAAGCAACAAGCATGTAAGGCAAGAAGCAAGAAACATACAAAAGTGACCAAAGGGCCAAGAAAATAAGGGACATGAGCACATGTCACTCAAAATAGGAAATAAAACATACAAGGCATGTTCAAATGCCCATATACACATATAATTGCAAGCAAACAAGATTGGCATGAAGGCCCACAAGTACATACAATAGTACAAGAAAAGTTGGCATGAGGGCCACAAGCACATAGAAGAGTATAAGTAAAGGACATTGACAAATGTTCGAAGTCTCACACAAGAGACAAAATAAGAACTGAGAAATGAAATTATATCTAGCTACTCAAAGCAAGAAAGGAAAGCATGTAAATGCTGAAAATACTATCACATCTAACCAATCAAAGTAAGAAGTGAAAGTATGTAAAATATGGAGTACAAGACTAGGTAGATGCTAATAAATACACAAGTGTTATATACTAGTGAGTTTTGATAGAATAATCTATGTAAGCTAGTAAGTAATATACATCAATATGATAACTAGAGTGTGTGGTGTAGGAATGACATAATCTAGATGGTATAGTCATGTAGAAGATGCCTTCAATGGGTAGATATGTCGATGTATGTATCGAATGTAAAATTAGGATGCCCCTCAATGGGTAGAGTGAAGTCATCAAGGATCTAGGTGTCAGTGCACACACTCAAATAAGATTAAGTAAAGTAGGGTAATGTAGATAAATCGACAAACAATAGCATAGAACAACAAAATGTAAGTTTAACATGGTAGTAGAAATGTAAAGCATGGATAATGCATACAGTTAAAATGCAATTAGAGTTTTGATATGTTATATTATTTTTGGTATTTTTAAATTTTGTATTATTTTTGGTATTTTTGAAATAAGCTATATACAAGTAATCATAAGGAAACTATATACAAAAAAGTGAAAAGAAACTGTACAAGTAAGCAAAAAGAAACTATGTACAAGTAAGCTGAGAAAAAATAATACTAAATGATGAGTCTCGAAAGAGACTCCCTATCATGGTGTCCTATATCAAACAAAATAATTATGTAGATTATGAAGCATGAGGGAATGGCTATGAATATGACTCTAAATATTTAGATTCATTATTGATATCTTAGAAATCATAATAACCTGTATTCTTCTACTCATCATTATCATCTTGATTTTGAACCAATAGAATGCTAATGTTGAATTTTGTTGTATTTGGATCTTTTCCTTTGATAAATTAGGTATATGAATGATTTTCCTTAGGATGTTCAATAAATCCCAAACCTTGGTGACAAACACTATCAATTTCTAGAATAAGAGTAGTGATGCCTTAAGCATGCTTGCCCAACCCCTGTAATTGATAATCAAACTATTATAGATATTTTTGACCAAACCCATACTAATTTAAAAGTTGAGCCTCATTTAAGAGAGGTATATTTGCATCTTTTTATGCTTTACCTGTGCTTGTGGTATTGTTTCTTGTTCTTATTTTGCTTTTTGATCCTTTTGTTGTTATGAGTTATGCTTTAGTGAATGTGTTCCTATGTCACTATGGATTGCTTGACTAATTTACCTTGTATAGAATCCTTATTATCAATTATCTATTGTATATGTTTTTTTAATGTCAAACATGAATTTGTGTGATGCCCATGCATTCTATGATATGCACAATAATATCTAGATCTTCTCACTGGATTTAGATAAGGTAGTTTGATCAAATTAGATTTAATAATTTCCCTTAGTACCTCATTTGAACTCTTATTTGATCTTTGAATGCTTTTTTAATCACTAGTTGTAGGGTTATTTTATTATGATTTCTTGTTTTGATATGGAACATTCATTGCAACCAATTGACTAGGTGAAGGTGCATATACATCATTGGCACTAGGGTGCCTTTGAGGATTTTATATTATATTCTAATTTACCAATGTTGTGATCTTTTCATGCAATAGCTGATTCTATCTTTTTAAATTTGAAATTAACTTGCTCATACTGATGATTTGATCCCTTAGAGTCTCACAAGTGCAAATCCTAGTTGATTCCGATTGAACATGTAAGAATATATGTTGAAGTGGGTTTATAGGCTGAATGTATGCATTGAGAACAATAGTATAGGCTGCCTCACCTTTTGGATAGGTCATGGTATGGACCTAGTTAGAGGTAAATTAGCCCTCTTGGGGGAGAGGAGGAGAATGAAATTCTTTCTTGTGCATGAGATATGACATAGAAATGTGACAGGTGGTTGTTAGCTTATGTAATAAATCCTCTAAGTATGGTATTCTTAATTTAATTACACATAATAGAGAGATAGCATGTTAAAGAAGTAAATAAATATTACATATGTTTGAATTGGTCTTAAAATAGCATGCACATATGTATTTATGTCAATTTTGAATTCATTCCAAATGAAAGGAAACAAGCATGCAAGGAAACTAGAAAACTTTGCATAAGTTGATCATGATTAATAAAATTTGAATATTCATCCCAATGTGCAAAAATTAGAAATTTTATTTCAAAACCCTAGGCTAGAGTTTGAAAATACTAGGACCTAGTATAGGAAACTAGGGTTAGAAAGAAATAACTTTTAAAATTATTATGGTAAATTTTAAAAATAAAATTTGAAAGTCTAATTTATATTGTAATAAAAATTAGAAGAATATTGCTAAAATCAACAAAGGATTTTCCCTAGGGTTTTTAGGGTTTTTTGTTTACAAATAAATTAAGTCAGGTTCACCAAATGATTTAACTTATTTAGGAATAATGGAGTTTTATTCATATTTTAGTTAAGGGTGTAGATTAATAAATTAGTATAAAATATAGAAATAATTACAGTCCTGATTTGTGCAATTATTTATCTTTTTTACTTTTCTAAAAATAGAAATAAATAGGAAGGAATATAACTTACCTAGAAATAGATTGAGAAGGTTGATATATAGGCTATAAATGGTTATGCAAGACTAGGATAGTGTCATCAACTTGAATCTAGATTTCATTTGGCAAAAGGGCCAAAAATAGGACACTTTGGTGTTTAACACTATTGTCTACTCCTGCATCTATTATCCAAACTAGTCATAGAGACCTAAAAAAATTTGGGTATTTGTATTATTCCTATATGAGCCTACCTATAAAAAAATGAGCATTGATTGTTGAATAAACTTGTTATATAGCTGATTTTGTCTTCAAACCCTAACCATCCATTATGCTTGATGAAATAGTATTTTAATCACTTAAGAAAGAGAGGGGGGTTAGTGTGTAAGATGTACTAAAAATGTAATCCACACCCCTTATGTGGGCATGTTTCCTACATACCAATACTCTGAAGAAGGATCAAGCCATATGTAGTTCTCCCACCTAGTGTTCTTTGTGCAATAGTGTGATGTGGATACAAAATGATAACTTTGATAGTGTTTGAGGTGGCTAAGGACTGATATGAAGGTTTGAGTGTGTTTGTAACTTTATTGGGTGACTGTATGTAGAGAATTAGGAATTTTACCTTAATGTTTTATTTATATTCTTGCTTGCTTTTTAAGTTTTGTCACCTCTCTTCCATAAATGAGCTTTGGATAGGATTTTATAGGGAACCATTGTTCATGGGTTAAATGTATTTGCACTAGGATGACATAATGAAAGATAGGTACCAGATGAAAATGATCATTGGGGCTCAAAATTTAAATGGATAGGAGCACCAAAAATGGTACACCCTAGAGTTCGGTGCTATAGTCCAAGTATGGCACTCCTATCTTACAGGCTCAGAACTTGAGGGAATAGGATTGGCTTAGGAAATATAGTCTAGCTGAGGTGGAATGATCATCCATAAGGTTTTAGATTACTGATAATGAGCAAAAAGATGTCCATAAGGGTCATAAAAGCATACAAAAAAAGAGCTATGGATAGAGTGTCACAAGCCATACTCAAACTACCAATTTGGACATTTTATATGACTACAGTTATAATGTTCCTAAATAATATCACCAAATGATTGGTATTCATAATAATTACCTCTCTTTTGAGATCATATGATATTTAGAGAGCCACCATCCCTTTAGAAGCTCCCTTTGAGTTTGCACTAATGTGGTTGGAACTTTTCCATATTTTATTCATATTTTTACCAAACAAGTCTTCTGACATTTTCATTTCTTATAAAATCAGAATCAAAGGATTGTTTTTTTATTAGGTTCTTTAAAAACCTATTATTTATAAGGTTATTTAACCCCCTTACATTTTAATATATAATCTTCACTGATTAAGTCAAGTGAAATGACTTTTAAGGGTTATTTGTCTACCCTTGGCAATTTCACTAGCTACTTACTTTTTCTTGACAATCTAATTAAGAGTCCTACTAGAGGTGTTTTCCTCCTTCCCCAACCTTAGATTTATTTTTTCCTCTATTTGGATTTTACTTGAGTCTAGATTTGCTCTACCTTTTTAGATTGTGGGATGAATTATCCCTTAAACATTGACCTTTCTCCTTAGAGGGAGAAGCCAAAATCAAGGGATCCTCATTACCCGATGGTTGATGGACTTCAATTGAGTCATCCATGAACAAGGATATTCTACATATAAGGGTCACCATGGGGCTACAATCAACTGGATCAGCCAAGGAGGATAGCTTGTGAGTTATCCTAGAGTTACCCTAGCTCCTCACTACTAATAAATCATGAATTGATGGATCCTAGCAAGAAGAAGAAGGGTTAGGGTTTCCCTTAATCTTGACATTATTATCTTTAGGGAAGGATACACCACTACATGGGGTGATCATTGGGAAAGCTCTCACTTTTAGACTAAGTGGTGATTTTTGAGGTGGTGTAGTAGTACATCTATCTAGGGTTGAACCTAGTGTTTCTATAATCTATAGGGCAATAGTAGATGGGTTACATTCTACTCGAGAATCATCAATGAAAATGCTTAGATCCCCCTTGCCAACCTCATTATTGAAGACCATGTTTTTGGTCCAAACTACTTTAGTAAGTTGAGGAGGTTGTAGGGTCTTAGTAAAATCCTTATGAATGACTAAGATTATTACATTTTGTTATAGATTAAAGTTTAGTTTTCATAATCACTACACTGTTACTAGACTCCATATTTAGATTTTAGCTTGATAGAGTGGAGGGGTTTGTTAATAGGGATAAATACCTAAAATATTATGGCTACCATCCTTCTATGGGATTTAGTGACTGTATATATCATAATATGTTGTCTCAATTTCCTTTATATACCCATGATAATTTAAGATCCCATTATTTGAGTGGAAGTTTTGGAAATAAGACCCATATTGGACTATCATCCATTATTGGGATACTTAAGCTAGTCTCACTTTCCATTGCCTTAAATTAACATTAGATTTTCTCATAAATCAAGGGCCCTCTATCAAAACTCTAAAATAGTCCTCTCAATTTATGAAATTGATCAAGAAGAAATTCTTGGCTAAGGCCACCACTTTAACTTGGCCTTTAGGTTTCCATTTGTGATTGGTCCATTTCCTAAATGAGTTAATGTAAGGTCCAAAACCATTCACCTTTGCTAGAAGTGAGTTTGCCAATTTTAGATCTACCTTCTCTATAAGAGTGTTGATAACTTGGACCCATGTCTTGTTATTTTCTTAAAATGGTTCAAGATGGAAATCCATGAAATCATTCCCTTCTGGTTGATTTCCTAGGACCTTGTCCACCCAAGTCAAGAATGGAATTTTACAACCCAAGATAGAGTATTTTAGAGGTAGATCCCAATTCTCTATTTAATTTTTGAGTAAAACCTCACCCATGACCTTGCCTTGTTCTATGTTAATAATCTTAACCTCTCATGAAACATTCTTCTCACAATCAATCGAGATTTGGGTTTCGCACCCACATTAGAATTTAATAAGTTTGAATAGCCTCCATATTTTTTTTCCTTTCTTCTCCTTACTCTCCATTCTCCCTAATATTCATTAGATTACCACTACACATAAGTTTAAGATTACCTCTACACTTAAAATTAATTTAGCTATAGGTTTTTCTAAGTTTTTCATCTTCCACCTCAAGTGATCTAATTCCCCATTTACCTAGTATGATCCCTTATTTGTTTTAAACCATCACCTTTTTGTTATAAGATTTGATAACACTATATTAGATTTCATATTATACATTAGAATACCTAGATATGGTTATTTAAAAATATTATTTTCCTAAACACTTTAAAACCCTCTCCTTTAGTTTTATGTGATAAGTATTCTCTTAGTTAGGTTTAGCATATCTAATTTGGTCATCTACCTATATATAAAGTATCACAATAGATGTTAGTTAATTACCTTATCTGATATTGGATTTACTAATTAGGATAAGTTTTAGATATATCTTAATCTATTGCATACATTATAGTGAACTCAACATGAATCTAACCTTTGCATTTCAATTTTTTAAACTAGGTTATGCTTGTAAACATAGTTTTATTCTTTGTTTGCAGATTTTTCATTGATAGTCAACTAGGTTGCACTGGTCAACCTAGTTTTTTCTCTATTTGCATATTCTCATCCACAATCAACTAGGTCATGGTGGTAAAAATAATTCATTTTTAAAAAAATTAATTTTGTACTTTCAATGAATTAGGTCATGTTGGTCAACCCATTTCATTTTATACAAATTTTAGTTTTCAATCATATCAAACTAGGTCATGTTCATCAACATAATTCATTTTATGCATATTTTGGTTTTTAATCTCAACAAACTAGGTTGTGTTGGTTAACCTAGTTTATTTTATAAAAAAATTAGTTTTTATTCTCAATAAATTAGGTCATGTTGGTTGGCCCAATTAATTTTCTATAGATTTCAATTTTTATTCTTAGTAAATTAATTCAACATAGGTCAACCTAGTTTTATTTCAATTTTTAATCTTCTATAGAGTAAGTCAACCCTACTCAACCTTGTTTAATCACGGCATATTTCAAGTTTTTATCTATGTAGGACTAAATTGATTTAGGAAGATCTAGTTTTAGTAATTCATATCTATATTCTTTCATACTCAACCAACTAAGTCAATCTGTTCAACCTAGTTATATTACTCAGGTTTCTTCTAACTAGCTTAATACTTCAATTTTGTCAATTATCTCAATTTTTTATTTCTATTTTTCAAAAAAATTACTTAGTAATTTATATTTCCATTATGTTATTCAACCTCTTATGTCTGATTATCTTACTAACAAACTAAGTCGACCTTTTTGACCAAGTTTATTTTGACCTATTTTTGTAATAGATTGTGTTGATAGTTTCAACCTTATTTTTTATATTTTCTCAACTAGATCATCCCAATCCAACCTTGTTTTATGTGTTTCACTTTCTATATAAATAATGCAATTCATTTTCTTTTCCTAGTAATTTATCGCACTTTTTCTTTGAAAAGAGTTGGTTACCTATCTATTTTATTTTAGAAATTACAAAGTAGTTTTATTCATTTTATTTTCACTTTGTCTTGATTTACCTAAAAATTATATACTAATAATTTTAAACTACTTATCTACTATCATGAAGGGTTACATGATACTCTGTTTATAGTCTTTGTCTATTATTTATAGATATTATGGTGTGAGGGGATTTCCCCAATACTCATAGCCATAATATAGATTTAAACACTATCTTTAGTTTCCACATTGATATTTCTTCCTTAACATGCCCCATTTTTTTGTCTAAAAAATGGGGATCCTTTTTTTTCTTTGAATAGGCTAGGTTTGGTTAATTGGATTTTTTTTCATTAGGTGATAACCCCTAGAGTGTTGCATTGTTCATCTTTGAATCTGAGTCATATAAGTCAAGATTTACCAAGATCTTAGCCTACCAAATTGATTCAAGTGAGATATAAATATGCAAAGTCCAAGTGAATTGAATTCAGTTGATTGTGTATAAAAAATTTGAGCTCATTTGCCTTAGCCATTTTCTATATTTTTTTGTAAGGATTAAGTCTTTTCATTCCCCCAAACCCTTTCCACATGTCATTGTCAAATAATTTCAAAGTTTTGACCCAAGCCCAAAATATTTCTAAGTCTAAAAAAAATCTAATTTTTTTAATTCCCTTAGGCCCTAAGATCATGCCACATGGCATGATCCTGATAACCTAGGCCGATGAAGAGCTAATCAAAAATATTAATGATTTTATGGATTTAAAGGCCTAAGAGGTCACCATGTGGTGATTCTTAAGAGATCAAGACCATAGAGACTTTATAAATAGTATAAATGATTTCAGCCCTTGAGGGCCCAAGAATTCACCATGTAATGATTTCTCAAGAGCTCGAGAACTTGGATCAAAAAAAGACTTAAGATGGGCTAATAGTTCTATGACCCTAAGGGCTTAAGAAGCTGCCATGTGGTGACTTCTTATGAGCCTAGGACCATAGATATTAAATTTATTATATCATTGATATCAAATGTCTATCTCACTAAGAGGGTACCATGTGGCATCATTTCATGTACCTAGATTAAAGACCTAGCTTGACAAGTGACTACTGTGTGGCACCCAATGAATTAGCTTTTCCATCAAGCTTAAGTTTGATGGGCATTTGCCTATAACCAAATATTAAACCCTGGGCCTCTAGACTAAAAAAACATGACATGTGGTATTTAACAAGCTTAAATTGATGGTCATATTGAACATCAAAATTATTGAAGGCTTGAGGAAGATGTTGGTTAATTAAATATTGAATTTTCATTGGCTTATTAGGATTCATGATGGAAATGTTTTATAATGATTTGTATGAATTAATAATGGATCTATATGTTCTTTATACATATTGAAACGCCTCCATTTGAGTCAAAATTTGACTAATATGAATGTCTATGTCCAAATATCTAAGTCTTTCATTTATTTCTTATATTTATTCTAAATTGGTTCATTATCTAACCATTTTAATGCTTTTGTCCTTTAATTCCTTCAATGGAGTTACTATTAACCATTTATTTTGATCTTGTAGGGTTCATATTTCAATCTTAGTCATTAATTTGGACACATGTCCTCATTAGCAAGCCTAGACCCTCAGCCAAAGCATAATGTAGAAAACACAATCTTGGATTAGTGTAACATGAAAGATCATTCATGAATCATGAAGTACAAGGCAAAAAGAAGGTGTTTCAAGTTCTCTATGTGATAACAAAGAAGATACATGTGATAACTTTGAACCAATGAGAAAGTGATAGATAGCAATTACTAGATGGGATTATGGATCCCAAGGCAATAAAATGGTGATCAAAGAATGATGGTGTGGCCTCTAACTATAAATCATGGGCATACCTTCATATCTATAATAAATTTTAGACACATCCAACTACCTTCTGTATTCGTCAATGAATATTTTTAACTACCTCATTAGTGGGCTAAGTTGGCAATCGATGGATGGGATAACACCCTCATGTATATATTTTTTTCCAAAGGCCTATCTTGAGGTTGGCTCCCTTTAGATTATAGTATAGAGTATTAGACCATACATGCTTTAATTATCCATAGTTATTAGACCAAACATTTTTCATGCTTTCCTAGCATAGTGATTTTCTCATTATTATGAAAAATAAGTTTGTAACTGAATCATTATTATTTTATTCTCTTTGGGAATTAGGTGTTTAATTCCTAAGAAAATAAAGGTTTAAGTAAATGTAAATAAGTAAGTAAATATGTCTCAACTATCATACTATTTTTAGCAAATATATATGTATTTTACCTTTCTCTAAAAATAGTAAGAAGTGTGAAGAAATCAAAACTTAGCTTATTCTGGGCTGAAATAGATGATGCAGGGTCTAGAAATTATTGTGTAGGGATGGTAGACTATCATAAACAAGACCCAAAAATTAATTTCTAGATTGGATTGGATTGTCAAACTCAAGATACCCTATTACTTAGCACTGTAGTCCACTTTATAGCACTATTTTCTACTTCTGATGTTGTTATCCATTTTCAGCATTGTTATCTTGGTGGTCTAACTTTTTGGGTTCTATTTGGTAAGCCAATGACACCCTGGCAGTGAAACATTAAAGCCTAATTATGTGTAGAGCTTGATGTGTATCTAATTCAATATTTAAAACCCTTAGTAACTCTTAGTACTTGAACTTGAGTAGGCAAACTTGGGAAAGAGAGAAGAGGCTAGTGTGTAAAGGATACATTGGATGCACTTCACACCCCATGTGTGGGCATGTTGCCTACATACCAATAATTTGAAGAGGGATTAAACTAATGTAGTTCTCCTATTTAAAGTGTTTGGTGAAATTGTGTGATGTATTCAACTATAACATGAAATTGGAATGCACTTTGGATGACTAGGGACTAGTATGAGTGCTTGAATAAGCTTGAATTAGTTTTGGAAGGTTGTATGCAGAGAATAGGGAAGAGTACTTGAGTGTACTTGCTTTTATTCTTAATTTTTTCCTATTAATGAGTTCCAACCCCTCTACATAGACTTTGAATGTCCTTTTATAGGGAAACTAATGATCATGGGTTAACTGAACTTGTATTAGGTCAACAGGGAAAAAGATAAAGAATTGGGAAAAATTAACCATTAAAAGTAAAAATGAACTTGGACAACAACACTAGAAATAGGATACCCCTAAATTTAGGTGCTCCTATCCAAATTAAGTGATATTGTCTTAGGAGGATGAACCCTAAGGGGATGGATCTAGTTTTGAGAGTGCTACCTAGGTCTCAAAAAGTTAAGTTCAAGAAGCTATAGGTGATTGGGATTCAGTGAAAGTCTAGATGGGAAGGCTTAAGTGAGAAAGAAAGAAGACCTATAGTTTGGGTGCTATTATTCATACCTAAGTCATTCAATTTCATATTTTATATGATTACATTTACCCACCCTTTATTCTAGTGATGCAATAAAGCAAAATTTTAGGATAAAAGAAAAATAGAAAGCATACCTTAACTTACCTATAAGAGAAAAGCTCATGAAGCTATGTGATGTTGGATATGCATAGAGAGAGCACAATGTGATGTGTGAATCTATAAATAAAAACATGAAGTAGATTAGTTATCACTAGATATAATATATCTAAAATAAGAATGTATTAGTCATACCTAAGTCATTCAATTTCATATTTTATATGATTACATTTACCCACCCTTTATTCTAGTGATGCAATAAAGCAAAATTTTAGGATAAAATAAAAATAGAAAGCATACCTTAACTTACCTATAAGAGACAATCTCATGAAGCTATGTGATGTTGGATATGCATAGAGAGAGCACAGTGTGATGTGTGAATCTATAAATAAAAACATGAAGTATATCAATTATCACTAGATATGATACATCTAAAATAAGAATGTACAGAAGGTGAGTAAAGGAAGAGAGAAGAATGAATACACCTCATCGAGTATGTGGACTAATACAAAACCTATTGTGATGTTGGATTGTGCTGAGTATGTGCTAAATCAAGAGTAATATTTTAAATGGAGTTGAGTGCTCAATTCCATAGAACATGTCCCTTTGGCTCCATCATTATCTAATTAATTAATCATGCATGTGTTAATCAATGTCTAGACTATATGTCTAATCCCTCTGAATAGGTGGCTCAAGAATACAAAGGTTAGCCCTTTGGCTCCAACATTTCCCTATGAAGTAAAGCCATGAAGTGATACCAATATAGAATAAATGTCATATGAGATGGCTCATGGATCCCATGAATGTGCTATAAATTTGACACTATAGTAATGGATAGCTAAATGTGTGCTAGAAACTAGGCCACTCTTGGCCATTTCAAAAGATGGAGATTAGGCTTGTATGAAATCCACTCTAAAAATATGTAATATTCTTATATAAAAGCCAACTTGGGAACTCAGATACTCATAAAGATAAAATTATATGAAATTTTAACTCAAATGTGATGCTAACCACTTGCAGATGGAGTAAGGCATGCAACTTCTGAGAATGCCTAGAATAAAACTAAACTAAAAAATAAAAGAAGATCAATGTGCTACACACATTGCCCCTACTCACTAATGTCTAGAATGTGGATTCTGATCTAGAAGTTATGCTAATTTCCTAATCTAAACTAAAAGTGAGAACCATAATGTTGTGCATGATAACCCCCTATATCTGATAAAACTATGTTAACTATTTTTAATGCTATTGTTTTGATTGCTATGAGGTTTTATCTCTATGACAAAGCCTCTATTTGATGCCCCCTCTTTTGAGATTAGGAATGATGAACCTGTAATGACTACCCTCAAAATAAAAGAGTCCTATAATTGTGTTAATTCTAAAAAGATATATGATATAGCATTTGATGTTTGACAATGTGTTTCAAGATATAACAATTTTTGTATCAAGATATTGTTAGATCAACAGGGGTATGCCTAGATAGATATAAAAATGTAAGATTGTGTATAATGTATTGTGTTGGTTGAATATATTGTCGATTAGCATATTGATAAACAAAATAGGTCTAATCATCCAAAGTAGGAAGATTGGTCGGCCAAATGTGTAGGTTTACCACATCAAAAGGGGAATAATCTCTCCTCTCATCAAGGGGAGGTTCCCTATATATATCCTATATATATATATAGAAAATAATACTCAAGGGTAGGATAAACCATCCATCTCTCTTTTTTAGAGATGATGCATGCAACTCAAAGGAGAAATCTTAGGGATAATGATAGAAAGCACTCCTCTTCTTTTAGAAGTACCATTCAACAAACCACAAGAATCTTCCTGGTAGTAATTGCAAAATGTAACCAAAGTCTTAGTAACCAGCAAATTGAGATGTAGCACGAAGTCTCCTCCTAAATTTCCCAAGAGTGAGGTATGAAGGACAATGAGGGCACAAAGTCATCCCCAAGGTCCTTTACATAGAAACAAAAAGAAAACACACTAAAGGCAATTATGGGGGCACAAAGTCTCTCCACAGTTGGCTTCAAGATGCCTTCCTGACTACTTTCACTAATTATACTTATTGAATTAAAAGAACAAAAAATATATTAAGAAAAAAGACATAAGAATAGTTTCCCCAACAACAAAGATATCACAACACAAATTCTGACAAGTCACTTGCTTTCTTATTTCAATAATAAAATATGATCAACAATCTGAGCTCAAAATCTCAGTAATGCCTTTCAATTTAGATAGAGTTTTGTTTCTGATAATCAAAGAGAGAGATCCCCCTCCTCTCAATAAAAGAGAGTCCCTTATATAGCCTCTTCAAGAAGGACTTGGGAATAGTAACACATCATATTGCATTGAATTTTGTTAAGAAGACATGCTAGAATTTAGGGGCATTTACCTATTTGCTTTTCTCAATGTAGATAAATGGGTCATGCTATTGAAATTTTGCATCTTTCAATATCCACCTGGCAGTCTACTTATAGAAACATATCTAATGTGCAAATGTTTTTTGTCATTCCTCCTTTTTTGGTTATTTGAATCAGGTCCTCGATTCAGTTCAATGCTTTGTTCCTTAGTCACTTCCTACTGGTCTTTTGAGAACCCTACAAAAGATGACACTTGGTAGCTTCCACTGCATTTGATACTATGTCTCAATAGATGACACGTGGCAGCTTCCACTATGACTTTGAAGATGACACATGGCAGCATAGCAGGTTTTCTATTTCTTCAAACTTTTCTTTCAGAGGAAAAAGTTTGAAGGAATTCTTTCATACAATTTTTTTGAAGGAATTGTCTCTTTGTCACTTTTGCCAGGGGTACTTTTTTGAAGGAAATCCCTTTACTCTCTTGGCCTTTGAATTGGTCCATTTGCCCCCTTTTTGCCCTCCACAAGGGTTGTTTGAGCTCCAAATTAGCCTTTCAGGTTTTTGCAATGATTCACTTCAGCTTCTAAGTGTCCTTTGAAAGGGTTGTTTGTCCCTTGGAAATTTGCCTTAGTCAATTTTATGTGAATCTCAAATTGTGACAGGTAGCAGCATCCACTGTGAAATAGGTAAGGACACATGGCAGCATCCATTGAACTTATAGAATCTTTGGATGCCTTTTGCGTGTCTTGCAAAAGATGACACTTGGTAGCTTCCACTGCATTTTAGAAACACTATAGAACCATGTGGGATTCATTTTAGATTCATGCAGACAATGCCACTTGGCATGTTCTAATTAATTTACAAAGGACATGTGGTAGCATCTGCTACTCTTAGAAACAAAGCGAAATGAGGCTTTAAAGATGACACTTGGCAGCATCCACTAAGTTCTATCAAGTTTTTGTTTCCTTCCTTAGTCACTTTGGCCATAAAAATTCCCTCCATAAGGGCACTTGTGTCTTTGACGCTTCGGGCACTCCTTTGAACTTATCGCTTGAACCGTACGATTGAAATAACTTTAGTTTAATGGTTCAATGGTTCATTCCCTTGTTTTTATTGATCACTTAAACCAAGATTCTTTGAAACAAGCCTCATTGAACTCGTTGAACCTTTTGAACCTTGAACTTGTCTTGAAATGACTAAGTGTCAGAAACTTGTTCTTTTGATTGAACCTACCTATAGAAGACTTTGAACCTGTGAACTCATTGAACCCTTTGGTTCAAGGTTCAATGGTTCAATCGATTCATTCTTTTTATTTGGCTAAGTCCTTTTGATCTTTTTGAACCAAATGCGTTGAACCATTTGGTCGTTGAACCTGTTGAACCATTAAATCTATTGAACCTTTGAACCAAAGTGGTTTAACAGTTTAATGGTTCAAGCCTTCTTCTCTTTGATAAGTGTTTTGACGCTGTTGAACCTTGAAGCGATTGAACTTTGAACCTTGAAAAATGTGCTTAACTCTTGCTGTTTATGTTGAACCTTTGAACCCATTGAACCTATTGAACCAAAATAGTTCAAGGTTCAATGGCTCAATCCTTGATTAGAAGCTTGCTGATGAACTTTTTTGGTTGAACCTTGTCATTGAACAAACTTTGAAATTGCCTAAGTGTTGAGAGCTTTCTTCTTTCTTGTAGAGTCCATAAAAATCAACCTGTGAAGCCTATAAAACTTGGCCTATAGAGTCCATAGATTTTCTTCCTGTAGAGTCCATAGATTCAACCCTACAGAGTCCATAGATTCAAGCCTGCAGAGTCCGTAGATATATGAGAAGCTTGAAAAATGAGGAATTTGAATGCTCAAAACAAATTTTAAGAAGGGAAGAGATTATTTTGGTCTGTTAAACCAAAATAGTTCACATTTTGTCCCAAAAATGAGAAGTCTATTTTTGGGGACAACAGTTGGCTCTAGTTGGGGAACTTCTATCAATTGTAAAAAAGAATTGAAGGGAGTAGAATCTAGAATCTCTAGTGTCTTCATGTGTACCATTGGATTATAGAGTCATGTTACCCAAAAATGGAAGGCATCAAAAATAAAAATAAACAAAACAAAATAGAATTAAAAACTATATAAATATACATATGTACAAATGAAATGATCTGATACTTCAAGAGTTGAAGTGTTTTAGATGCTACCCACTGTGTGAAAAAGAAAAGGTTGTGCCATCTTGATATTTTAGTAGAAAGTGATTTTCACCATTGTGTTGATGAATTATAAATGGGCCTCTCCAAAGGGAGTCAAACTTTCCATACATCCCTTTTGGTTCTCTCCTTTTGTCCCACAGCAGGACTTGATCCCCAATCTAGAAATCATGATTTTTGGCCTTCTGGTCAAAGAGTTTCTTTACCAGACTTTGATGAGCAGCAATTCGGTCCACCACCATGGTTTTCTATTCATCTAGCTCAGTCAGGCACATGATTCTCTTATCAAGAGAGCTTTCATATGTCTGATCTTCAATTGCCTTTGCCAATTTCAAGGCTAGCAATTCTAAGGTGATTGGTATCTTAGCATTGATACCATAAAGAAGTTGAAAAGGGGACATACTAATTGCCCTCTTTGGTGTGATTCTATCTACCCATAGAGCATCAACCAATTCTTTATGTCATGTCCTTTGATTGTCATCTACTAGCTTCTTGATGATAATTGTTAGGTTCTTATTACTTGATTCAGCTTGTCCATTCCCTTATAGAAAATAATCACAAGAATGGGAGAGTGTAATTATATAATAGAAATAGAATTGTGTAATCTCCTGGGAGGTGAAACAAGCTGCATTATCAGTTACAATTTTAGTTGGAACTCCAAACCTAGAAATGATATTCTCTTTGAGGAAATTGCATACAACTTTTGAAGTAGCATGCTTAGTTGGGATTACTTCTACCCACTTGGTGAAATAGTCAGTTGCTATAATGACATAATCATGTTGAACACTTGAAGATGAGTTTATAGTCCTAATAAAATCAATCCCCCATTACTGGAAAGGTTCTTCTATGATCACTGGCTTGAGAGGCAGGGCAGCTAACTTGGGTCTTCCAACAAATTGCTGGTAGAGTTCACATTTTCTCACCCACTTATATGCATCTTGGAAAAGAGTTGGCCAATAATACCTGGCCCCCAAAATCTTGTGAGCAGTTATAAGAACAAAAAAAAGTCCTCCACAGGCTAGATTGTGGAAATATTTCAAAAGTTGGCTTTGTTCCTCTTTGTCTACACAACAAAGGAATACTCCATCTATACTTCTCTTGTATAAGCTATTGTCCCAAAGGACAAAATTGGTAGCTTTCAACTTGATAGTCCTCCTTTATTTATAAGACAAATGAGCATGACATTCACCATAAATAAGGAAATGAGCAATACCTGAATACCACTCATTAGTAGTGGAGACAAAAAGGACTATTGGTGTGTCTTTCACTTCAGCTTCTACATGTTGTGTATCTTCTGGCTCATTGTCAACAATTAATTGGCATAGACCTTTTCCCCTAACCAGCTTTGTTGGCTTGATGTCTAGATCAAACTCTTGGATCTTTGCAATCTAATTGCCTCTTTTTGTCCCAAACTCTTGTTGAGTTAATATGGACTTGACTGTAGTGTCAGGAACTAAGGTAGTAGTGTGTGAATTTAGGATATAGAAGTAGAAATATTTGAATTCTTTCACCACTGCATAAGCATGCTTCTCTACATTTGAATACTTCATCTCATGGGTTTTGAGAGGGCAACTCATGAAAGAAATAGGAGATTCCATACCTTCCTTGTCCTGTTGAACAAGAATTGATGAAAGCGTGTGTTCAAAAGCATAGCTATATATGGTGAAATATTTTTTATAATCTATAAAAACCAAGGTAGGGGTGTGGGCAATGGCAGTCTTGATATTCTAAAATGTTGACTTGCCTTCTTTAGTCCAATTGAAGGTGGTCTTCCCTTTCATCATGTTCACAATGTGTCTAGTCTTCTCAGTAAATTTAGGGATGAACCTCCATAAGAAATTCACCTTTTTGAAGAAAGAGTGAACAACATTTTTACTTGTAGGCAAATTAAGCTCTTGAATAGACTTGAGTCTGTCTGAGTCAATCTTTATGCCTTCTTTAGACATAATGTGTTTGAGGAGTTTCCCCTTTGTTACTCCAAAAATAGACTTCTTAGGGTTCAAGGAAATACCATTCTAGTGGCAGCGCTCTAGCACTTGTTGTAAGTGGCATACACGATCAAAAAAGTGATTTGAAAAAATGGTTAAGTCATCAAGGTATACCACTATGAATTTACCTATCTCATCTTTGAAATCCATGTCCATTGCTCTCTAAAAGGTGGCACCAGCATTTATCACGCTAAAAGGCATTTTTCTATATGCAAATTTACCCCAAGGTGTGGTGAATGCAGTATTGTGTTGGTCTGCTTCACCAAATTCAACTTGATTATATCCTGAGAAGCCATCTAGCATTGATAACATCTCTGAACCTATCACTGTTTGAAGCACTTGATCCATAATTGGCAAAGGGTAATTATCTTTCAAAGTTGACTAATTTAGATTCTTGAAATCTACACAAATACAAATTTCACCACCCTTCTTCCTTACAGGCACTATGTTTGCAATCCATGTGGAATGATAGATTGAGAAGATGATTCTAGCATTTAACATTTTTTGTATCTCAGATAGAATAGTACCTGATATTTTTGGATTGTATTGTCTAGATTTTTGCTTATAGAGCATTGAGTCAATCTTGAGAGGAATGTCATGGTAGATTTCATCAAGTCTGAGAGACTTTAGGTCATCATAAGAATATGCTAAGACATCCATAAATTGACAAAGTAAAGTGGTGAACTTGAATCTTTCTTCAAGGGTGTAGCACTTACCAATGTTAACCACCTTGGGATTTTCTTTAGTAGTCAAATTTACTTGATCGAATCCTTGAGAGAAACTTGAATTTGTTTGTTGTTGTTTGATGAATCTATCATACTTGTCAAATAGTTTCTCAAGAGAAACCAGGGCTTTGGGAATTTTATTTCCTTTTAACTGTAAGAATTCTTCATTTATATCTGAACTAGATTCAGAGGCTGATTCATACTTCTGAGATTCACTACCTTTAAAACATAGTTATTCAAAATTGTCTTTTCATTCTAGGAAGGCAATGATTTGATGATCATCAGTGAATACTTGCCAATGATCAGCATTGTTAGAAACACTTGGTCTATAGACTAGCTCAGTAGTATACCTATTTTCTTTGAAATTTGAGTGAGGAACAAAGAGAGTTCCTAAAAAAGCAAGTGCATTAGCTTTGTCATTAGATTCCCTGGGTATGGTAGAAATTTTGAAAGCATCAAAGCTTTCAATTTGGTCCCAAACCAAGTTGTGGTAGTGGTGTAATCTTTCATTCTTGGTTTGGTATAGATTTCTCACTTGATAAACCACTAATTCAGCATCCCCTTAGGCATGAAGAAACTTGATGCCTTTGTCTTGAGCAGCCTTCAATCCAAGCAATAGAGATTCATATTCAACTGTATTGTTAGTGTTGCTAAATTGTAATTTGTAAGATGAAGGAAATATCTCCTTGAGGAGATATCAACACAATCTCAACTCCTGAACCGATAGAGGAGTAGCTACCATCAAATTCTAGAGTCCATACCTCATTAGATACTAATTTTTCTTTGGATTTTCCTTCATTAGAGAGGGAACATTCTTCTTCATTTGTATTGCAAACTACTAGTTCTTCTGCTATTCTAGTTGAACTAGTTTCTGGGTTGACACTTTCAAGAATTTTATCAAATGCTTCATGCACTTCTTCTATAAAAATAAAGTAGTTACCCATACCTAAGGATTCAAAAATAATTTGAGCTTAGGGGGTTGATGTTTGAGTGACAATATATTTTGATTCCTTTTTAGGAAGTAGCCTCTACATGGTGCCTTTGACAGGGATCCTTGCTTCATATAGGTCCATACTCAATTCTCCACCAATATTCTTGCAAAAAATTTGCCCAAGTAGGATACCATAGGATGTTGGAACATCAGCCACTAGAACTGTCATCTTGATTCTTTTCTCTGAAAAGGCTGAAAATACAAATCGGGCATCCTTAATTTGTCCCAGCAATGGCACTTACTTTTTCTCCATGGAGAAACATCTTCCAAATGTCTTGGTTAATGTGAGATCAAGAGATTTAGCTACTTTAGTAGGCATAACATTGTTAGATGCACTTGAGTCTATAATACAATTACTTAGCTTGTGACCATTTATTAACAGGGAAACATAGAAAGGTTCTATTTTCCCAGGGGCAATTGGAGGAGTAATGACAAGATTATTTGGAATGGGCATGTTCTTTGGGGAATTAGGAGTTACTTTCTTAACCTTTTGTCTTATAAGGATGGTTTGGTTTTTGACACATTGGACTAACTTATCTAATTGATCGGGATTGGACTACAAATATTTAAATTCAGACATTTATATTTTTGTCTTTTTGACATGATTGATTATGTCAAATGGTTGAATTGAGCTAGGTACAGAGGAAGGTATTTCAACCTTCTGAGTTTTAGGAGGGATGGGAGGAGGGTTGGTTTTCAAAATTGAAGTAGAAGGTGAAGGTGAAATTGATGTACTTATCTTTTGGGTGATCACCAAATCCTTTAACTAGAAAGGCAGAGTGGCTCCACGCTTAGCAATTGTAATTGTTGGTTGAGTTTGATCCTCTGTCTTCCCTTTATCAGCATGCTAGACTAATTAGTTCTTGGACTTGGTAAACACTACATATGATCCATCAAAAGCTTCTCTTTTACTTTTGGGTTCATACTGCCAGTTTAGAAAACCAATGTGGGAGTGGTCAGCTGATTCTTCTTGATTTTCTATAAAGAGAATAGCATCATTTTCTTGATTCAACTCAGGCTGGAAAGATAACTTTGATTCTACTTCAAGATACCCCATTGCTAAATTGGTTGGAGGAGCTTCCAGGGCAAGTTTTCCTTGTGGGGGAGGAAGATGATTTTGTTGCCCTTGATTCTTGGTAGCATTTCCCTAATATGACTAATTTGGAAATGTCCTTCTTGGCATATCTCTGTATGAAGGAGCAGAAGACATTCCTTGTGCCATTTGCTTTTTGAGAGCAAGAAACTCATTTGCCAACTTCTGTACCATTGGATCTATGGTGCTTGTAGATGAATATTCAAAAGATGATGAAGGTCTATTTCTATTTGGATCTCTTCTTATCTTCCCTGCTAAGATGGATCATTTTCTACCTTAGTGGCCAAATGTTGAGCTATAACAAGATCTATTTGACTAACACATCTCAAAAGAAAACTTACTTTATGTAACTAAGAATTAATGAAAAAGCATTTGAGATTCTCAGCTGTAGGTTGAGAAATTATAGGAATTTTATTCCTTAGTTTGTCAAACTTGGGTATGAAGTCCCTCATTGGTTCATGAGGCTCTTTTTTCATCTATGTGAGTTGAACCAGAAGTGCATGTGCATCTTCTGCAAGTTTGAATCTAGCTTCAAACTTAGCTTTGAGGGTATTCCAATCAGTTACTGACCAAGCCTATAGATGATATAACCAATTTGTAGCAGCACTTTGTAATGTTTCTACAAATAGCTTGACTGCTACATCTTCAAATTCTACTCCAATTATGCCACAAGCTATGTTGAAGGCTGCAATGTGTTCATCAAGATAAACTTTTCCATCACCATAGAATTTGGGAAAAATCTCCTTGAACTGCATGGGAGCTCATGTAGAGGTGGAGTAAGATTGAGAGGACCAAAAGAATTACCCCATGGGCCTTGAGCTGCCATTATAAGATTATGAAAATGAAGAATAACAAATATCAGAGGGGTAATTATGGGAAAAGCTTTATCGACAGTAGAAGTAGATACTTCATTTGGTAATAGAGACCTGACTTTAGTAGGAGGAAAGCTCTTGGTTCATTGGAAGCAAGATGGTAAAGGAAACAGATCAAAATTACTTTGTTGTACCAACTCGAATACATGGTCAAAAATACCTTTAGCCCTTTAGATTTGTGTATACCTTAAATCTGTCAGATTATGAAAAAAAATGGAAAAGAATTGGCCTTACTTTAGTTTGAAGCTTGAGGCTTTAAACTGCGCATTCTTTTCCTGCGTGTGGAGGTGAATGGTAAGGTTATAATAATAATGGGTAAAACACAAAAATGGAATGGAGTCTATAATGGATAATGGTAGAGACTAATTCCATCTAAAACTTGAGGTTTTAGAATGCACATAACACTATCCCCAGCAAAGTCACTAAAAACTGTTGGTTGAATATTTTGTCGATCAGCGTACTGATAAACAAAATAGGTCTGATCATCCAAAGTAGGAAGATTGGTCAGCCAAATGTATAGGTTTACCACATCAAAAGGGAACTAATCTCTCCTCTCATCAAGGGGAGGTTTCCTATAGATATGTTATATATATATAGAAAATAATACTCAAGGGTAGGATAAACCATCCATCTCTCTTTTTTCAGACATGATGCATGTAAATCAAAGGAGAAATCTTAGAGATAATGACAGAAAGCACTCCTCTTATTTTAGAAGTACCATTCAACAAACCACAAGAATCTTCCTAGTAATAATTGCAAAATGTAACCAAGGTCGTAGTAACCAGCAAATTGAGATGTAGCACAAAGTCTCCTCTTGAATTTCCCAAGAGAGATACAAAGGACAATGAGGGCACAAAGTCATCCCAAGGTCCTTTACACAAAAACAAAAATAAAACACACTAAAGGCAATTGTGGGGGCACAAAGTCTCTCCACAATTGGCTTCAGGATGCCTTCTTGACTACTTTCACTAATTCTGCTTATTGAATTAAAGGAATAGAAAATATATTAAGGAAAAAGACATAAGAACAGTTTCCACAACAATAAAGATATCACAACACAAATTTTGAAAAGTCACTTGCTTTCTTATTCCAATAACAAAATATGATCAACAATCTGAGCTCAAAATCTCAGTAATGCCTTTCAATTTGGGTAGAGTTTTGTTTCTGATAATCAGAGAGAGAGATCCCCCTCCTCTCAATAAAAGAGATTCCCTTATATAGCCTCTTCAAGAAGGACTTGGCAATAGTAACACATCATGTTGCATTGAATTTTGTTAAGAAGACATGCTAGAATTAGGGGCATTTACCCATTTGCTTTTCTCAATGCAGATAAATGGGTCACACTATTGAAAGTTTGTATCTTTCAATATCCACCTAGCGGTCTACTTCTAGAAACATATCTAATGCACAAATGTTTCTTATCATTCCTCCTTTTTTGGTTATTTGAATCAGGTCTTTGATTCAATTTGATGCTCTACTCCTTAGTCACTCCTTACTGGTCTTTTGAGAACCCTACAGAAGATGACACTTGGTAGCTTCTACTGCATTTGATATTGTGTCTCAATAGATGACATGTGGCAGCTTCTATTGTGACTTTGAAGATGACACGTGGCAGCATAGCAAGTTTTCTATTTCTTCAAAATTTTATTTCAGAGGAAAAAGTTTGAAGGAATTCTTTTAGATAATTTATTTGAAAAAATTGTCTCTTTGTCACTTTTGTTGGGGGAAATTTTCTGAAGTAAATCCCTTTGTTCTTTTGTCATTTGAATTGGTCCATTTTCCCCCTTCCTTCCCTCTACAAGGGCTATTTGATCTCTAAATTTGCCTTTCAAGTTTTTGCAATAGTTCACTTCAGCTTCTGAGTGTCCTCCAAAAGGGTTATTTGTCCCTTGGAAATTTGCCTTAGTCAATTTTATGTGAATCTCAAATTGTGACACATATCAGCATCCATTGTGAAACAGGTAAGGACACATGGCAGCATCTATTGAACTTGTAGAAGCTTTGGACACCTTTTGAGTGTCTTATAGAAGATGACACTTGGTGGCTTCTACTGCATTTTGGAAACACTATAGAACCATGTGGGATTAATTTTAGATTCATGTAGATTATGCCACTTGGTGTGTTTTGCTTAACTTATAGAGGACACATGGCAGCATCCATTGCTCTTGGAAACAAAGTGAAATGAAGCTCGAAAGATGACACTTGGTAGCATCCATTGAGTTCTATCAGGTTTTTGTTTCCTTAGTCACTTTTTCCACAAAAATTCCCTTCGCAAGGGCACTTGTGTCTTTAACGCTTGGGGCACTCCTTTGAACTTGTCACTTGAACTGACCGATTGAACCAACTTTGGTTCAATGGTTCAATGGTTCACTCCCTTATTTCTATTGACCGCTTGAACCAAGATTCTTTGAAACAAGCCTCGTTGAACCCGTTGAAACTTTTGAACCTTGAACTTGTCCTAAAAATGACTTTTGAACCTTGAACTTGTCCTAAAAATGACTAAGTGTCAGAAACTTGTTCTTTTGATTGAACCTACCTATAGAAGCCTTTGAACCTGTGAACTCATTGAACCCTTTGGTTCAAGGTTCAATAGTTCAATTGGTTCATTATTTTTATTTAGCTAAGTCCTTTTGATCTTTTTGAGCCAAACGCATTGAACCATTTGGTTGTTGAACCTATTGAACCATTGAACCCATTGAACCTTTGAACCAAAGTGGTTTAATGGTTCAACAGTTTAATGGTTCAAGCCTTCTTCTCTTTGATAAGTGTTTTGAAGCCGTTGAACCTTGAAGCGGTTGAACTTTGAACCTTGATAAATGCACTTAACTCTTGTTGCTGATGTTGAACCTTTGAACCCATTGAACCCATTGAACCAAAATGGTTCAAGGTTCAATACTTTAATGGTTTAATCCTTGCTTAGAAGCTTGCCAATGAACTCTTTTGGTTGAACCTTGTCGTTGAACCAACTTTGAAATTGCCTAAGTGTTAAGAGCTTTCTTCTTTCCTACAGAGTCTGTAGAAATCAACCTATGAAGCTTGTAAAACTTGGCCTGCAAAGTCCATTGATTTTCTTCCTGCAGAGTCCATAGATTCAACCCTGCAGAGTCTATAGATTCAAGCCTATAGAGTCTGTATATTTTTGAGAAGCTTGAAAAATGAGGAATTTGAATACTCAAAACAAATTTCACATGTTGTCCCAAAAATGAGAAGTCTATTTTTGGGGACAACATACTAAACTAGAATTTAAAATGTTAATTGTTAGTTGTTAGTTTTTAATTAGAGGGATGGAGTATGATATCCATTATGGCATCCAAGAAAGCAAAGAAAATGCATGATATGGATCATGACATTAAACACATTTGGCAATCAACAAGCAAAAAATCAAGAAGCATACTAGATGGGCCAAGGGGTCATGCAAACAAGGTACATGGGCACATGTCACTCAAACTAGAAACAAGCATGGAAGGCATGTTCAAATGCCTCATACACATATAAGTGAAATAAGCAAAATTAGCACATAGGCCACAGGCACATAGAGGAGTACAAATAAAGGACATTGGCAAATATCATAAGGTACACACATGAAAAAGAAGCAAAGAACATAGTTAAATGTCTTAAGGCATAAGTAAGGGACAAATAATAACTAGAAAATTCAATCACACAAGCTACACTAATCAAGAAAAAAAGACATAATAATTAGAAGGATAGGAGCACATATAACTAATCAAAGCAAAAGGTGAGAGTATGCAAAACATGTGTAGTACAAGACTAGGTATATTCTAAGAGATATACAAGTGATAAATATTAGTGAAATGTTGATATGATATTTTATGTAAGATATAATGTAATGTACATCAACATGATAACTCAGAGTGTGTAGTGTAGGAATGACATAACCTGGATGGTGTAGTCATGTAGAATATGCCCCCAGTGGGTATATATAACAATGTATGTCTCAAATGTAGTAGGAATTCCCCCTCTATGGGTAGAATGAAGCAATAAAATAGTTTAATGCCATTCCACACTCTCAAATAAGATCAAGTGAAGATTGGTAATGTAGAAAATTGACATACAATAACACGAAACAACAAATGTAAGTCCTAGCATGATATTAGTAATGTAAAGCATAGATGATGCATATAATCAAAAAATGTTTTTGGTGTTTTTATTTTTTTAATGTTTTTGTATTTTTTAAAATATTTGAGCTATATACAATCAAGAAGAAAAGTTTATGTATAATCAATGCTAGAAATAAAATATGTACAAGTATATACATCATAATATAAAAGAATAGGCTGGTGGTGGGAAGGGATTGAAAGATGGAGTCTACTAGGGATAAAAATGGAGGAAAGGATCTCATCTATCATCAAATGCATCAAGATCATCATCATAAGTATCATCATATGTTAAAAATGTTATGTATGTGATGTCATCATGTCAAGGGTGAACTGAGGGTTGTCTGGTGGTGGAGATGTTGGTTTCGTGCTTGGACATTTAACCCTACTGGTAAGTGATTAGTGGTGCTATAATCTAAATATTACCTTGATCCTAGTGTTTATTCAATCTCTATTGTAATGTTATTCATGAGTTTTTATCATGGCCTATAATCTTGTGAAAAGTACAAAATGGGTGACCATCTTACTATGTCAATTTGTTGATAGATCTGTGTCATATTGTAGGTAGTGTGATCAGCCCATGATCAAGTAGTGTTTATCACATGAATTGAGGTTGATTTTGTGTGTTACCTACCTGAATATAAATAACTATCTTCTTATCTATATAAGTAATCATGTGAACTATATGTG
Organism: Torreya grandis; assembly: GCA_037957365.1. Classification (NCBI taxonomy): domain Eukaryota; kingdom Viridiplantae; phylum Streptophyta; class Pinopsida; order Cupressales; family Taxaceae; genus Torreya; species Torreya grandis. The sequence goes on from JARHVA010000347.1 coordinate 4,930,598, forward strand.
CCAAGTGAGTTGCCTATGGTCGTGAGTGTGGATTATACCCTAAGAGTATAGTGCGAGATGCTAAAAATGATGTAGGATGTGGGATGAGAGCTCTAGAGTTATCTTGGTGCTCTCATGGGCTGATTGGTGTAAAGCTCAGTCCACACAAATAGTCATCTATGAGTGTGAGTGTCATATCATCATTTGAAGAAGCCTATGAATCTGTATCAACATCATGTACATATGGTAACTCTAAATTTACCACAAGGAGTAACTTTGTTATAAGATTCTCATCAATTTTAGTAGTAGAAGAAGCATTATTACTAAAATATCTATAATTGGTGGAGTAACTATGGAATTTATTATAGCTATTGGTGTGGTTGTCGGTGATGGTGGATGTGTAGTAGGTGTCAGAACTATAATCGATGAAGTAACTTGAATGGCTAGAGTTACAATGACTAGTGAAGAACTAGTGTCGATGATATTACTATGAGTGGATTAATGTGAGAAGTTCTAGTCTTGCCAACCTAATATGTATGTATCCAATCCATATAAATGCTATTAAGTGGTGGTTATACTATGAGATATGGTGTCCTATCAAATGAAATAGTTGAAGATGACTCAATAAATTACCAATATCTAAATGGTTAGTTGTCTATTGGACATGTGTATAGATATCCTTCATGGATAAACTTAATACATTGATGGAGAGTGGAAGGGATAGTACCCATAGTATGTATCTAAGGTCATTCGAGTAAAATATTATAGTGAAGTAGACTTGGCATGAACTAGAACTATGTTGGGAGGGTTTTTGGGCCCACCATGATATCCAAAGTAATAGTACCCAAAGTCTGCAATGGTATATCATCAAACCCTTTTATGTTCTTATATGGTTTTTGCATTGATGCTAAATCTATACCCATGGCCTGTAAGATTTTGATATTACATAAATTTATTCTAGAACCACTATCAATGAGAACTCTCTTAACTGCATTAGTTTTGACTTGTACTTGTATGAATAATGGAAAATTTTGATCAAGAACCATCTGAGAAGGCATGCCCTCACTATCAAAATAAATTGTATCTTCTATAGTTTTTAGGGTATTAACCACTGATGCAAAATAATAAGGTTCTAAATCAAGAGGCATAAAAGTCTGAGTGAGTGCCTAATAAAGAATGTCCTTGAATAAATTATTTTTCTAAAGTAGTTTTAACATGTAAATTTTAGCTAGAGTGTTTCTCAAGTAATTGACAATGTCATATGCCTTGTGTGAATCTACCTATGTTGGTTGGTTGGGCCTAGGATGGGTTGGAATAGTAGGGTGATGGGGCTCCTGGGTAAGTGGAGGAGGCATAGTTGCACGTCGAGTAATAGCTCTAACCATATTATCTACTATTCGTATAGGAGTTTTAATTTCTAAAGGAGGAGAGCAAAGATAATCAATGGGTCAAGGAGGTGGAGGAATAAAATGTGTCAATTGAGCTCTCTAGTAATGGGTAGTGAATTGGGGAAGAGTAAAATGGACCATGCAACATGACTTGGTATGGGGAAGAGGTTCCAAGGAAGGTGATGCAAGAGATGAATTAATATTTTTAAGAATAAATTGTTTAACATCATCCCATATAATGACAATTAAGCATGAAATATAGAGAATGAAACTTTGTACTAATATATGATAGACTTCATCATTCATGTACATGATAGGGTCCATTATGGTTTCTTTGTTATTTTTAAGAAATGTAAGAAGAATATGCAAATAGAGCATCATTTTTGTAATTTTTGTAGGAATATAAGGTGATACCTCAAACAACAAAGAAGGATCTAGTACATGCAACCAAGAATTTTTTTTTAATTTTTTTTCAAAATACTATGAACTTTTGAATTTAAATTTGATTTTTTTGAGTTAAAATTTGCAACTAAATTTTTAGAAAATTATGTAAAAAATACTGAAGAATGAATAAGAATGTATTTGATGTAACTAAGGTTTTGAATGAATTTTTCCAAAATTAGTGTAGTAATTTGAAAATTTTATCTAAAATTTGTAGTTTTAATTTTGAAAAATTGAGGAAAAATATGAAAATATTTCTAAAATTAGTAGTATATTTTTGCTCGTGGTTTGAACGTACTTGTATGCAAATAGGACTTAGTATGTGCAAACTAGGGTTTGATTGAATTTATTTAAAATATTTAAATTAATTTGTAGTTTTTTATTTTTAAATTTAGGAAAAATTAGGAAAATATTGCAAAAAATCAAAAAATAATTTACCCTACTGTTTCTAATATTTTTATGCAAAAATTCAAAGTAAGTTGGGTTCACCAAATGTTTTATTATTTTCATAAATTAGGTGTTTAATTCCTAAACAAATAAAGGTCTGAGTAAATATAAATCAGTAAGTAAATGTGTCTTAATTAGCCTAATAATTTGTGAAGATAGATATGTATTTTACCTTTTTCTAAAAATAGTAATAAGTGTGAAGAAATCAAATCTTAACTTATTCTAGGCTAAAATAGATGATGTAGGGTCTGGAAATTGCTGTGTAAGGATGGCAAACTATCAAAAATAGGACACTAAACTCTATTTTTGGAATGGATAAGAGCACCAAACTCAAGACACCCTACTACTTGGTGTTTTAGTCCACTTGTTGGCATTGTTGTCCACTTTCAACATTGTTGTCCACTTTCAGCACTATTGTCCTGGTGGTCTGACTTTTTTAGGTTCCATTTAGTAGGTCTATGACACCCTAGCAATGAAATATAGAACCCTGATTCTATGTAGATCTCACTATGTGTCTGATTCAATATTCAAAACCCTTAGGAACTCCTAGTACTTGAACTCAAGTAGGCAAACTTGGGAAAGAGATAAGGGGCTAGTGTGTAAAGGATAAGTTAGATGCACTTCACACCTTGTGTGTGGGCACACTGCCTACAAACCAATACTCTAAAGAGGGGTCAAGCTAATTTAGTTCTTCCATTTGAAGTGTTTGGTGTAATTGTGTGATGTATACAACTATAACGTGAAAATAGAATGCACTTTGGATGACTAGGGACTGGTATGAGTGATTGAATAGGGTTGAATTGGTTTTCGAAGGCTATATGTAGAGAATAAGGAAGAGTGCTTGAGTGTACTTAATTTTATTCTTGCTTATTTCCTATGAATGAGTGCCAACCATTCTAAATGGACTTTGAATGGCCCTTTATATAGAAACTAATGATTGTGGGTTAAATGAGCTTGTATTAGGTCCATAAGAAAAAAGATAAGGAATTAGTAAAACCTTACTGTTAGAGGTAAAAATAAACTTGGACAATAGTGCCAAAAATAGGACACCCCTAAATTTTGATGCTCTTATCCAAACTGGGCACTATTGTCCTAGGAGGAAGAGACCTAGGGGGATGTATCTAGGTTTGAGAGTGCTACTTGGGTCTCAAAAAGCTAAGTTTGAGAAGCTAAGGGTGATTGAGAATTAATGAAAGTCTAGCTGAGAAGGGTTGAGTGAGCAAGAAAGGAGACCTATAGGTTGGGTGCTATTAGTCATACCCAAGTCATCCAATTTTGCATTTTATATGATTACAATTGTAAATCTCATCATTTCTAATCAACAAGAAATATCTTGATATTCTAAGTGTTGTGGACACTCACATCTATTTCATACACATTTTTATGGTGCTTATGGTATGTTTTCCTCATAAGACTCTCTCACCATCCTTTAGTTGGAGTTGTGCTAAGTATAATTCAGCTAAGGACTATTTTTTATGAGATTTGCTCAATTATACACTTTAGCTTCATCTCTATGGTAGAAAGTCCTTTTCTTCCCCCTTTCCCTTTCTTTTGCTATTTCAGTTTACTAGTTTTTAGATTAAGACTAATAAAAATACACTTATAATGTTAAATCATGATTTTTGAAAATTTTCCACCACCATTTAAGCATTGTTGAATAAATTAGTTATGGACTAATAAATTCTCATAATGCATATAACTTAAGCTATATATGGAGTCAATTTCATTGAATCCCCTTAAAATGGAATGGTCATAATGAGCCCATTGAGTTACCCTACATACCAATACCTGGTAACCAAGACCTTAGGGAGGATTGTTCACATAAATCTCTTTTTAGGAGAGATAGGGCCTAACAATCCCTACCTAAGTTGGCATGTCAAAATATCCCTCAACATGTTGGTACAAAAAAAGGGATGAATCTAAAATTAAGCAAATTTCATGAAAAGTATAAGCTAAAATCCCTCATGAGTTGTTTCCTAGATAGTCCCATGGCCTTTACATGGCTAGGAGGGCATAGTTACCTAGTGAACATCTCAGGGCCCACTCATGACATGCCTAATAATCTTAGTTCATTTTTCATAAATTATACAAATGATGGGATCTTGATAAGAGAACAACACATTCAGTCATTCAAGGAATCCATCATTAAGACTCACATCCAACATGAAGATAAGGCTTGTCACTTATTCCCTTATTCTTTGGATAAGGATGCATAAAAATAATACATTGGATTATTAGATGGGTTTATAACCACATGGGTTGCTTTTAAAATTTTGTTTCTAAACCATTTTAGATATTTAATTGATCCTACTACCCTCTACCACCAGATTTCTATAGCCTGTATGAACCTAATGAGTTTGTGAGTGATTTTAACAAGCACTTTCATTAGCTATATTTGAGGTTGAAAGATATTTACCTCAAAACATTTTTTCCCCTTAGTGTTATGTTTTGTCAGAGGGCTCTTTTAACTCTCACATCATTGGTATTGTCATATCAAGCATCTTTCATCATTGAAAAATAACCCATGTCTCATAATCATAGTATTGATTTTTCCTACCCATTAGACACTCAACTATTCACCATCAAAATCCTTCAATCTACTTGTCAATGAGTCAACCCATCAATCAAATTATGTTTCATAATGAAACCTTTACCCAAGCAGTACCTCATATGTGATATCAAGTGAAATCCTATATATCAAATGAAGACCCTACCTACTCCACTAATGCATATAACTCTATTAATTTAGTACATAATTAGTGGGATGTTTTTATTGATTTTAGTAGTCAAGTGTCTTTTGATACTTTTTCTAATTATGTGCCATTCATTTTATAAAGTAACCAATAGATAATACTTGACTTAATACTTCAGAGTAGTGATGATGATTCTGATGATAAGGAAGTAGTGGATATCTTAAGTGACCTAGTAGAAGAAGATCAAATCAAAGGTGAGCTACCTACTCAAATGGGTGAATCACAAATCTCTTACAATCAACCTAAAGATGATCTTGATGAGTTAGATCCATTATATGAGTAATATGCATGTTGTGAATCTAAAGCATTATTGTCTAACTAAAAAGTTGATTCAAGGTGGTAAGCAGCACAATAGTAGCAATATCTCTCCCAATCCATCATTAGATATGAGAAATATTGAATAAGAAACTAAAGATGAAGGAATTTATCTATGTAAACATAGTGGATTGACTAAAGATAGAATAGAAGATCTTCCACTTCTAGGCAACCTTACATTTAAATAAAATTATGAAGTCCTACATTTAGAGGCTATGGATGTGGGAGGTATGTTGATACAAGTAAAACATGAACATGTATTAATTCAATTCAATTATTTGCATACCTCTACCATAGATTAAAAATATAGGTTATCATTGACATGGGAAGAGTATACACATAATATTTTAAAACTTTATCTATTATTGATGTTTTTCATCTTACAAGAACCCATAGAGTCTCAATATTTCTAAGTATACGTCTTAAAGGGTGAATCAGGAAAGAGGTGGGCATACCATTGGTGCTTCATAGGATTATTTTCCCTTATTTCCATTTGATATAAATCCAACCAACTCCTAAAACCATTCCCCTAAGCTTTGCTTCCAATTTTGCACCCTCATCTAATCTTTTACCACCTTCATTAGACCTTTACCAAATCTAAATCCCTTCTTAGTAGTATTTTACATGACTATTTTGGCCACATTTACCTTATGTCCTTACTGACAAAACTTATTAGGGACTAGGTCGACCCATGGCCAACCTAGTCCGTGACCTAGTTAGTTTTTATCAATTATGATACTAGGTCAACTGGGTCAACCTTGTCAACTAAAAATTTCATAAGGGTTTAGGGTTAGATCCACCTATATATACACATACATTTTTACATTCTTATAAAGTAGATAAGAGTTATTATTTATTTTTGCTTCTTACAATATGCTCTTCTATCTTCTAATTAAGGAGTCTTATCTTAGGGTTTCTACTTAGAGAAGAATCTAGTCTTGTGGAGAAGTATTGGATGCTTTGGCCTTTTTTTAGTGATCCTTAAAAACCAAAACAACCTCTTTATAATAACCTTTGGCTAATGGAGAGATTGAGTCTCGATAGGTTCATCTTCTAGGTAAGTATCTCTAACTTTGCTACTATCTTTAGAAGATAGAAGTAGTATAAGTAATGGCTTTTGAATAATTCTCTCTCTCCATGCATCAGGGTTTACCTATACATAACTTAATTAGATTATCTTGTTCAAGCTTAATTTATGTTTATTAAACCCCACTTTGTGCAACAAGCTTTGGTGAGCACTAGATTAAATGTTTTATTTACTTGTTACTAGTATAGTGAATATAAAAACATAAGATCTAATTAGGGTTCTTACATAGTTTTTCTTGATTAGAGGCTTTGGAACCCTCCATAGTGATATTATGTGGCAATATTTTCCTTATCTAGGTCCAATGGATCCATTTTGGTCATGACCCCTATTTCTAATGTATTCCCAATTGAAAGTGTAAATAGGATCTATCTTATCTGAGCTAGGATTGATTTGTAGAATCTATTGCATTTTCCATTGCATATACTATGGTGAACACAACATGAATCCTATCCCACCATGGGTTGGATTGTCTTCATATTTATACTTTATTCTTAGCATTATCTTTATTTTGGTTTCATTGTCATAATACATTCTAGTGAACCTGATGTGAATCTAACCCTTGTAAGTTTTCTTTCACACTTTTCATTTATATCATTATATTTTTTTTATATGTTAAATATTTGGTCAACTAGGCTAGTATAGTTCTAGCTTCTATGTGCAAGTTTAACACACAGTCACATCAAAATGACTATGTTCCTTCTACATAGGTCTTCATCAAATATAGGATACTAGACTGAATAGGTCGACACATTACTCTTCTTCAATTCTAGGTAGTAGATTATGTTGAATAGGTCAACTTAATCTTACATTCAACACCCTGATAATAAACTAAGTTGACTAGGTTGACTCAGTCATCTTAACAAGTTTCAGTAAACAAGGTTTCATAGAACTAGGTTAACCTAGTCAACTTAGTTGGTAGAACTTATATGCAACATTCAAGGCACTTCAACAAATATTTTACAATCCTCAACATCTTCCAACCCACCAAGGTTATTCTCTTTCTCTCTCTTCCACTTTAGTACTAAATTAAAGTTTTATTTTCTCCAAATTTGTAGTCTTCAAAACTATAATCATATAGCAACCTACATCACCCTAGTCAACTTAGTTTAGTATTCTATATTTTATCTAAAAGTCTAAGTTGACCTAGTCAAATTAGTTCCTAAAGACTCTTGATTTTATAGAATAATAGCAACCCTATTGACTATGTTCTATAATGTTTGCATATAGTGTCATCTAAGCTAACTTTGTACCATTATTAACTTGGGAATTAACAATTATATACTAGTAATTAATTCACACTTTACTTTTTTAGTTGTTTTCATGCTTATAATAGTTCACATAATCTAATTAAGTGATTTTTTAATATACCATGTAATTGCACTATTCTTCTCTTTTTACACACACTACCAAATCATAATATTCAAAATGCATTCAAAATTTGTCTTCCTAAGGCCCAAACTAAGAGGGAAGCCAACTTGGTTTTCTAGCCAAGTATAAATACATGGCTAATGGTATATATTGGCAAAGTACCTGACACCCTTATTGATATGGGATTGTGAAGTGAGGGGGTAAGCCCCAATACTAAGCTAGTACGATTGCCAACACAAATCCCTTTAAGCCTAAATGTCCTGAAACCATCCATAGATTGCTTTCTAATTCCCTATTTTCAACCAACTTCACTATCATACTTAAAATAAAACTTTATAATAATCTAATAACACTAAGGATGACTGCTTAGTTACCATTTAATTTTCATGTTAACTACTTGCTCTCAACTCATTGTATGTTGTATTGAAAAAACTTTCATTGGCCAGCTTTGGTGTAAGGTTTTATGTTGTGTACCCCAATTGGATCATTCTCATTGATTCAATTGTTTATGTATTTACTTCCATTTCTTGCTTCTAATTAAATTTGCAAAAAAAATCCCTATTTTCAGTACATTATCATTCTATTTGACATAGTCTCTTATAAATTATCTTCTTCCTTGACTATAGTATTAAGTCAACCTGGTCGACCTAGTAATTCTTTCTACCTATTACATTATAGTACTAAATCACCTTGGTTAACTTTATATCCTTATCAAATTATCTTTTTTCTTGTTTACAGTACTAAGTTGACTTGGTCAACTATGTACTCTATTTCCTTCTGTCTAGCAATACTAAGTCAACCTAGTCAAATTTATACTCTCATTTTTTAACTTATTTATCCTATCTAGATGACCTATTTCTCTATTTATTTTTCCTTGGCATTCTATTCATTTCCTCAAAACATCATGGAGTCCCCTATTAGAATCTTCTTAGACAACTTAAATCCATTTAGACACTATATGGGGTATTCATTTCTCCCTTTATTTACCTCCCAAGAGAACCCTCACTCTTGGATCACCTCTTCCCCTCCTCCATCTATGTATTGTAACATGGTTCAAATCACACCCCAAGATGAAGTCAGTGGATTTGATCCTTTTTGTACCTATCAAGATAATTCTCATCTTCAAAATTTTCAACATAATGTAGGAATAATTGACATAAGTCTATACAATAATCCCACTAGTAATCCACCTTCTAAAAACCCTCTCCCTAATACCAATATGGGATTTCTCCTACATATACCAACCTACCAATTGATATGACTCAAATTTTTGCATAAGTCATACAACAAATGAACATAATTCAAACTTATAACACCTCTCAAATGATGTAATTAAAATGTTATTTGATCAATATGGATAATCAACCTTTGGTTTTCAATCCTTAATCCAATCCAAATTTTATTCCTCCACCTCTTAGAGATGTTTTAGGAAATATTATTACTCAACCTATCATAAATAAAAAATGTTTAAAAATATCTAAAATGATCTTTTATCTCCTTTCATCATTTCCATTGATATTGGTAATATATATCCAACTACCAAGTATGATGGGACTAAAGACCCTACATCTTGTCTTAAAGCATTTTGAAATATTTATAAAGAGTGGATCCAAACTAATACTTTTACCACAATTAAAATTATAGTTAAAACCTTCACTGGTGATGTATTAGAATGGTACAACCAACTTCCCTAACATTCCATTTATAAACTTGAGGATTTGTTCAATCCTCTAGTTAAAGAGTTTCAACATAATGACCTTCCTAAAAATTACCTTAGCCATTTCATCAATGCTAAGTAATCTCCCACTGAATCAACTCATGATTTTATCAAATGATGGAAATATCTAGCTCATAAATCTAGCCATAACATGGCTAATGATAATTTGTTTAAAGTCTTTATAACTTCTTTAAATCCTTTGATTCAATATAAGGTCCAAACTTTTTCATCTCAAATGCTTAAGTAATCCCTTGACCAAGCCAAACATCAAGACTTCTTCATGAATCAATTCGAACCTAATAGCAAATTCCTTAGATGATCTTTTCAAAATTTTACCAATGCTATCACTAGTAATACTCTTCAAACCAAAGAAGGATTTTTCAAAGTTGACACTCCCCCATCTTCTCACATACCACTAACTTTACAACAAATGAAATAATTCTTACCACCCTCTAAACCCTTTATTTATCTTAATAATCTTCCTAAATGGTATGACCCTAATTAATTTTATTGGTTCCATGTTGATATTGATCATTTCATGAAACTTATCGAGGGCTTACTAAATTTTTTGTATCCTACATGCTTAGTGATTCCTTCAATCACAAATCCATGATCCAACTCTGTCATCAAAAGTACAACACTACTTATCAAAAATGACAAGCTTCTAAATCTTCTTCTTATAATAACCAAAAATCATTTTCCACATCTAATCATCAACAAAATACTAGGGGTGTTTGTGCTATTTATGTTGATTATGACCAATATTATAAAAATTATCAATATGTTAACGTAGCTAAAGTCAATTATCATCACAAACTAGCTCACAAAGATCTTGTCACAAAACCTAAGAAACCATCTTTGAAAGAACAACTTCTTAAAGATACTACATCCACTCATTTAGTTTTGAAATCCCATGAGGAAAAACCTCCTTCTGAACCCCCAACAACTTCCATTCCTTCAAAATCTACCTTACCTTCTAAAACTTTCATTAGTTCTTCTTCTAAATCCTAATGGAACTTATCAAAGAACATAACTCCATGCCTTGCAAGATTCCACTTATGGATTTATCTCACACCTACCCTTATCATCACAAGTTCCTTATGAAAAAATTATAATAAATTTAAGATCGATCCTCTATAGATGAAGAACCATCCTCTATTTAGCATCAACCTACCAACATGCATACCATTGAATCCATGTGTCTTTCTTCCAAACCATCTATTAAATTTCTTGAAGAGGACATGATTAATGACAAAATCCTTTTTAATGTTGATGATCCACCACTATTCATTAAAATAGCCATTAATACTACCCTCATTCATAAATTTTTAGTTGATGAAGGGTATAGTATTAATATGACATCTTTGTGGATTATCTACCAACTTATCTATAATAAGGATCATCTCAAGCAAACCCACCTTACATGTCATGGATTTGATAAAATGAATCAAAACCACTTGGTTGTATTTGGATTCCTCTAAAAATTGGACCTAAAACCATTCAAACTAAACTTATGGTCTTTTATTTTCTCATATATTATAACATACTCCTCGATCACCCTTGGACTCATATAATGAGAGCCATTGCCTTCGTCGGTAGCCAATGCATCAAATTCCTACATAATGCAAAATGGTATAAGAATGAGGTTGATCTCATCCCCTAGAGTATTTAATTTTCTAATACAAAACCTTGATATTGTATTCCTACCATTCTTACCATCAACAGTGTTCCCTTGCCTGAATTCATCAACATCAATCCAGACTTATAGGTCACTCTCATTTATTAAAATGATTATGAACCTAATGACTTGTAACACTACTAAGCTACCTCTTTACATATCACCTATTTTCCCCATCCATGCAATGCTCAAGAACCTTTTTACCCAAAAGACACATTCACCTACAGCAATTATGGGGTGGCCAAACTATTCCAAGATCCTCTAATCATATCTCCATGAAAGTTTAGTGACCTTGGAATTTCCCCTTCTAAAATTCCCCCTAAATCTCAAACATGTACTTTTTCTCTAACCTATGATGATAAATACATCATGGCCCAAGCTCAATATCGAGACTTGGATGTTCAATATTATCAAAAAGGTTTAGCTCAAATACATGATTTCAATAAGGATGTTCACACCATTTCCATGATCTTGAATTAGATCCTGAAGGTCATGTACCTCCCATTAATTATCCATTTTTTGATATTTCTTGGGTTATAGAATAAATCTTACCTTATAAACCTCTAAATATTCTTGCATCTTCTTTACTACCTACAGATCCCATCACTACATCTAATTATTTCCTTGTCAAAGTAGATAACAACACATCAATCTCATATGATCAATCTACTCCTACTCTTGAGATTACATTATATGCCAAGGCCACATATATCTATCAGATACATTTTGAATATGATATCCATGGTAATAAAATTCTTGATCTTGAATTATACATTGAATATTATGGTCTTCTTCCCACTTTGCCTAAAAATGAAGCTATTCTTGAATTACTTCATGCCTAAGAAGCTCAACTTCCTTGACAACATCACAAACTTAGGAATTTCAAAATTAAAGCCCCTTGTCTCAACAAATTCATCGCTAGAATTGACCCTAAAGCTAATCCAAATTTTTCTTTACCAAATACACCATATCATTTCCAAGATGACAATGGTATGCTTATTGAATAAACTGCTCACATTAAATATGGTACTCCATCATGCCCTAGACCAATTGCAGTTTCTCACAAACTCATACCTAATGAAAATGATAAATTTAGTTTATTTTTTGATAAATATCATGAGATATTTGTCTAGTCCTATGAGAACATGCCTAGTATTGACTCTAGCATTGTAGTAAATAATATCATCACTTATCCTGATGCCAAATAGGTGCACCAAAAGTAACAAAAATTTTCACCCAAAGTTTCCACCTTATGTCACATAGAAATTATCACACTTCTTAATGCTAAGTTTACCAAACTAGTGGATTATTCTAAATTGGTTTATAACATAGTCCCTATATGGAAAAAATTCACCATGGTCATTTACATCTGCATTGATTTTCATAATCTTAATCTTGCTTATCTCAAAGATAATTTCCCTCTACCTTCAATAAATTCCATTGTTGATTCCACAATTGGCTATGAAATGTTTTCTTTTATGGATGGTTTCTTAAGCTATAACCAAATTCACATTGCCCCTAAAGACTAACATAAGACAATTTTCACCAAGGAAAGGGGCACCTATTTCTATGTTAAAATTCCCTTCAGACTCAAAAATGTTAGAGCTACTTATCAAAAATAAATGACCCATATCTTTCATTATATTATTAACAAAATTGTAGAAACCTATGTGGATGACCTCATTATTAAGTCTAAATTTACAAAACTCATATTTTTGATCTTGTCATCATCTGTGATCACCTTCTTAAATACAAAGTTAGATTAAATCCTTATAAATGTGTCTTCAGTGTCACATCTAGAGCACTGTTAGGATTCTTAGTTTCTCTCCATGATATCAATGTTTACCTTACCAAGATCAATGATATTGTAAATATGCCCATCCCTTAATCCATTCTAGACATTTTCACTTACCTTAGTAAACTTGGGGTAGTTAGATGATTCATCTCTAAAATGGATTACCATATCCACTCAATTAATTCTCTTTTTAATAAAGGCAATGTTCTAGAATGGATAGATCCCTGTCAAAAATCATTTGATATTATGAAAAATCATTTCTTCACCCACCTACTCTTTGTCTTCCTTCAAATAATCAACCTCTCATCTTATATACTTCTTCTACACCCATATCAGTTGGGGTAATGCTTTCCCAAAAAAATTACACTAGAAGAGGACATGATATCTACTATATCAACTTAATCCTCATTGATTATGAAAAATGTTACACAAAAGTCAAACTGATTGCCTTACCGTATATTTTGTAGTTAAAAAACTTTGACATTATATACTTTATCAGACTACTAATGTTATCATCCATTCTGATCTACTTCATCACTTATTATCTAAAGCCTTTCTTCCTAGAGATAGAACTGGCAAGTGTATGGTCCTTCTTATGTAATTTGATTTCCTAATTATTACTCAAAAATATATCAAAGGATAAATCATCATTGATCAATTTATTGCAATTCATATGCCCACTACTAACCACTTTCAAGATAATCTTCTTGATGATAATATTCTCTATATTGAAGGTCTCAACCAAGCCATATCTCTTAAATATTACTTCCATAACTTCACTACCAATATTGAAGTAAGTAATCTTGATGAATCCTTTATTCTCCCCAATACTACTAAACCAAAACTAGTTATCAAAAAACTTCCTAAAACCATTGATGATTTACATGAAGATACTTGAACCCTTCATTTTGATGGTGTTAAATGCCTTAAGCTAGGGTAGGTTGTATTCTTATGATCCTTCTTGTAAAAATCATCCCTTTAGCTTTTCAATTAAAATTTTATGTCACTATCAATATGGTAGAATATGAAGCTTTAATCTTAGGCATTAGAGCTACCCTTGATTTAGATATCCAATACCTAATGCTTTAGGTGATTCTTAACTCATTTTATGCCAAGTCAAGGGTGATTACTAATTAAAAATCAATTATATATATTATATTATCATCAAATTAAAACTACTCTGATAGAATATTTCATTTCTTTCACTATCAAACCTATCCCTCAAGATCAAAATTCTATTGTTGATTTCCTTACTTCTTCAACATCTCTTTTTCATCCTCACCAAGTTATTACAAATCCCACTTTTATTATCCAAATAATAAAATCCCCATATTCTACTCAACCACATGATTCATTAATTTTCCACAATGAGGTCATCACCATTTAACAAATCCCATGGTATAAATACATCATTCAATTTATGGAACACCAAACTTATCCTCCTAACCTAGATTCTTGTGAAAAGACTCACATTCACAAATAAGCTTTTAAGTATGTATTTCGATAAAACATCCTCTATTATCACAATTCTAAAAGTACCTTATTCTATATGAGGTTCCTCATCTTATTGAACAATCACATGGGGGAATTTATGGTGGCCACTATAAAGGACATGCTACAACCCACAAATGCTTTTGGCCCACTCTTAAAAAGTATGCCATCAAATTTTCTAAAAAGTGTTCTCCTTTTAAGAATCATGATGATTTAATTCATTCACTTCTATCCAAACTTCAAAACCATAGAATGTCCATTTCCATTCTTCATGTGGGGATTAGATATTATAGGAAAATTACCTTGATCTCTAGATGGGCATATCTTTAAAATAATAGGAATAGAATATTTTAATAAATGGGTTGAGGCTATGACCCTTGTTAATGTTAGTAATATCACCATATCCAAATTTATCCTTAATAAAATTATTTACTATTTTGGTGTCCCTCATACTATCATTTCAAACAATGGTGGTAATTTCAAAAACAAAGATGTCAAACAACTTTGTGCTAAATTTAAAATCAATCACAAAATATCCACACCCTATCATCCACAATGTAATGGTCAAGCTGAGGAAAAAAACAAAATTATTAATAAAATTCTCCAAAAGATAATTCATGAAACTTGCATGGATTGACACCTTCATCTCTATCCTGCTCTTTGGGTCTATCACACTAGCATACATACTACCAATGGGGCAATGTCATTCTCTCTAGTCTATGATTCTAACTCAGTCCTTCCATTATAATTTGAGCTTCCCTCTCTCCATATATATCTTCATGATATCATACCCAATGAATAATTACATGAATATTGTCGTCATTCTCTCGATATCTTTGATGAACACCATCTTTATGCTTTATAACAAAATCGCTAATACAAGACCCGTATTACCAAACAACATAACAAATGATTTAAAATTCACACATTTAATGTTGGTGATCTTGTCCTTAAATTATACTACACTCATGACAAATAAGTTAAATATGACAAAAAATGGTGGGGCCCTTATTTAGTCAAATATATTCTTGGTCCAAGTACCTATCACCTTCAAACTAATAAAGGTCATAGTTTCAAATAATCCACCAACATGTTATTTCTCAAGAAGTATTTTGCATAAATCCTTCCCTTATTTTCATGTTATCTATCTAACACTTTTTTCAAGATAATTACATGGGTCTCACCCTTTGTAGTAGTTCTCTCATTTCATAAACCATAGTCCTTCCTTTTGGTCTTTTGGTTTCCCCTTTTCTTTATGAGTTGCATTGTAAAATTATGGATAAGACCTGGTCTTCCTCATGATGGAATTTTATCCTCTTTGTTTTCATAGTTTTACATAATCTTTGGCACCCCTTGGGTTTCTCTTTATGATTTGCAGTGTAAGACCATGGATAAGACATCGCCTTCCTCACAAATACCATCATTTTTTTATCCCATTTATTTTTTCAATACTTTTTGGTACCCTCATGGGTTTTTATTTTATTATTTTTAGTGTAAGACCATGGATAGGACATGGCCTTCCTCATAAAATCACCATCTTTTCCTTATCTAGAATGTGTTTTGTAATGGTTATGAGTATTTGATCCTGGTTCTCAACTTTAGCTTTTGTTTTTTTTATAGATGAAATTTACACAACAATCTATGTTAGCATGTTTTCCTATATTTCCTTCATTATTATGATAAGGAATCGCACTTTTCTATCATGGTATCCCTTTTTCACCCTTTGTCATATTTTTTTGTGATTTGAATTAATTCAAATTATTTCATGTTTCATTCCTATTGATTTTCTTTCCTTTAACTCCACATTGGATTAAAAAAGGTCGAAGTCAAGATAGCACTTGTATCTCACCTGACTTTATGAGACTCTTAGACACCATGCTCTCTGATTTCTCTCTCTTAGTAACCAAGGTCCAATTTTTCAAATGAAAGTCATATTTAACACCCATGTTTGGTTTTCTAAATATGTATGGAGGAGTAATATAAAAATCCATCAAAAAATTTAAAATCCAAATCATTTGAAAAAAAGGCAATGATATATAAAAGGCAACATACCAATCTCAAAATTCAAAATCACACCAAAAATATGTGATTACAAGCACATCTCATATCTTCAATCGAATCTCAAACTCCATATTTGGCCTCCCACTAGAACCAAGTTCCACTATGGTGTGGTAGGAAAATAGATTGGAATAGGACAATTAAAAAAAAACTTTGGTGCTACCTACTTTCTTATGCAAGTACCCAATCTTCACAGTAAACTAATAGCTCTTTAAGGGGTCCTGAGGAATGGAGGACATGTTGTGGGAAGGTAGGTCCATTTTAATTTTCATGTATATAGCCTTCATGGGATGATCTATATACTTCATTTGTTGAGCAAATACTTTTGTGGCTATGAGAAGTTCTTTAGAGTCCTTAAGGTTGAAAGTCCTCTTATTTTGACAAACCTAGTTTGAGTGTCTTGACTTCGATAAAGAGTTCCTCTACCTTGAGTTTTACTTCATTCTCCCCTCTACCTATTTCATTTCCCCTCTTGATAGGCACATGTGATTCTAAATCTATTTTCCCTCTTCTATATTTCCTTCTTCAAATCTTAAAAACATGTTAGCACTATTTTATTTTAGTTTTATCTACCCTTAGAATAAAATAACATGTTTGAGAAACTATGGATTAATTTTTTCACACCATGGCTCTATATTTTTAGACATCCTTTTCTTCTTTTTACTATTTTGCATTGTTGTACCACCCTTTTTGTAGACACCTGAATCCATTTCTAATTTCCTATACTTTTTCCATTGTTGAGTGAGGTCAACTTATTACTTCTTACTCATCAATGTTGTTTTCCATTTTTATGTATTTTTTTCCATTGATGATTAAGGATTGTACTGCTCACTCATCAATGTTATTTTACCATTTTTGTTGACCCATCTTTGTTTAAGGATTGTTACTTATTTTACATTGATGTTTTATTACCATCCTTTTTGACATATATCCTTGGTTTGACTTAGTGAGTTTGCCTTTCTTACTTAAGTTTACTTGTTTGAATTTTTCTATCTTTAGTAGCCTTGGCTTTTCAGTTACTCAATTCACTATAAATTAAAACTTTGTCATTTGGTATAACATAGCACTTATCACCCCATCTTGCCAAATTTCTAAGTATGTCTAGTCCACATAGCACCATTTGTCTTGGTTTTCCTACATTTGTTTATTTTTGATCTTTAGTTTTGTATTTTTGGGTTTATCAAAAGTAGCCTCTGCACCCTCCATAATCAAAAATATAAACACAATAGACAACTATCTAGTGATAAAGGTAACTCAAGGTATGCATACATTTATTTTTTAGTTAGTTCCTTTTCTATCATTTACTTTTAGTTATTTTATGTTTTGAAATATTAAAAAAAAAATTAGCTTCAACATTGTGTGTTATTATGTTCTTTCTCAAAACACCATCTTCTTTTTCACCTAAGTGACACATGATTAGATTCGAGTGGGGAATATGTATACACATAATATTTTCAAACTTTATCAATTATTGATGCTTTTTATTTTGAAGGAACCCATCAAGTCTCAATCTCTAAGTGCACTGGGAAAGGGGTGGGCAGACCATTAATGTTTTTTAGGATTATTGTCCTTTATTACCACTTGATATCAATCTAAAGAGCTCCTAAAACCATTCTCCTAAAATTTAGTTCATATTTTTCACCCTCCTCTAATATTTTACCACCTTCATTAGCCCTTTCCATAGCTTAAATCCTCTTATTAGTTTACATGACTATCTTAGCCACATCGACCTTGTATGCTTATTAATAGAACTTATTAGGGATTAGGTTGGCCCCTATTTGACCTAGTTTGTGACCTAGTTAGTTTTTATCAATTACAATACTAGGTCGATTGGGTCAACCTTGTCAGCCAAAATTTTTGGAAGGGTTTAGGGTTAGATCCTCCTATATAAACACATCCATTTTTCCATTCTTATAAAGTAGAAAAGAGTTATTATTCATTTTCTCTTATTTATAATATGCTCTTCCACTATTCTACTTGAGGAGTCTTAACTTTGGGGTTTCTAAATGGTGAAGAATATAGTCTTGTGGAGAATTCTTGGATGTTTTGGCCTTTCTTAGTGATCCTTACAAACCAAAATAACCTCTTGTGAAGCACCTTTGGCCAAGGGAAATATTGAGTCTCGACAGTTTTATCTTTCAGGTAAGTATCTCTAACTTTGCTCCTTTCTTTAGTAGATATAAGTGGTATAAGTAATGGCTTTTTCATAATTCTCTCTCTCTCCATGAATTAAGGTTTTACCTATAAATAACTTAATTATGATTCTCTTGTTAATGTTTAGTTTATGTTTACTAACCCCCACTTTATGCCACAAGCTTTGGTGAGCACTAGATTATTTTTTTATTTACTTGTTATTAGTATAGTGAATATGAAAACATAACACCTACTTAGGGTTATTGCATAGTTTTTCTTGATTTGAGGATTTGTAACTCTCCCTAGTGATATTATTATGGTAAGATATCCCTTGGCTAGGTCTAGTAGATCCATATTGGTCATGGCCTTGATTATCCAATGTATTCCCAATCATAAGTGTAAGTAGGATCTTTCTTCTTTGAGCTAGGGTTGATTTGTATAATCTATTGCATTTCCCATTACATACAACAAGATTTATTCCAATTCCTCCTTGGTAATGAATATGAAAATATATTTTCTTCTATAGCATCCATCTCATTCCAAGAGTAACCCATAATTGATTCATCTTTTAGTTGCAATGAAAGTACTACCCCTGTCAGGTTGGATGCTCAATTATTTTTGGTATATAGGAATACCCACCCATATGCTCCACCATGTTATAATGTTCAAACTGAGGTATTCTATTCCACTTATCCCAAATGCTTTGTGAAATTTAAACATAGATTCATTACTAAGTTTCATAATCAGAATTCATTTAGTTTGTATAAAAATATTGATAAATCTCTATGGGATAGTGTCCATGAGCATAGAAAGAAGCATAGGTGTAAAGACATGTCCCCTCATCCTTCTTAAATCTTATAACATAGGTGTCTAACTAAATTTAGACATAATCTTACCTAAAAGAAACTTTATAAATAACTTATTGTTTTCTTTCTTGCATTTTTTTCTACTTTTCTCCTTTATGTCCCTAGTTATTAGTTTAATTTCCCTTTCACATTTAGTTTTTTCTTTTGTATCTCTTTTTGACTTGTGGTTCCCCCATTAATCCAAGAAATGAAATAAAATTCATGTTGCTTAGTTGACATGAATGGAAGTCAAGAGCCTAATTGAGATTTTCTTGAATATCTTGTATGAACTGCTATAATTGCATCATTCATCCCAAATTTTCAAAGGTCAATGATTTTTAATAGATCCTATGAATTTAGAAAATTTATTTTCTTATTTGAAGCTAGCAATTAATTGAAACATTTAAATAAAATACAACATTATCTTTTTTTTAGGTTTATCTCAACTGATCATGAACTTTTTGACATTATATGAACTCATGGATTGGTCACCAACCTTCCAAGGATATAAAAGTAAAGTCCCCTTTCCAAAATAATTGATCCAAAATGAAAATTCTAATAATATTCCTTGAAAGGGTGATCTTGGTAACCTCCACCATAGTCTTTCTAGCCTAGTTGGTAGTGGAGTAAAGCCTTAAGAAAAGACTAAAGGTATCCATATCGGGGCTATGGATGCCTAGTTGGCAATAGATCAATGCCCACACCATTCCCCCAAGCTAAATATCTAAATATTTTTCCATTTGGAAGTTTTGATTATTTAAGTAAATCTGAATTACTATGTATGAATGCAAAGAAAATGAATTAATCACTCAATCACACAAATAGATGGTCTTTGATAGGTTATTAGCTTAGTATGTCATAATTTATGATAGAATTTAGTGCCTTTACATTGTAAATTTGTTTTGAGTGATTTCTTATAGCTAATGCTTATATTCTTATGAACCAAATATTCTAGATTTATTTAAATACTCAAGAGTATCTACTAGAAAAAGTCACCATTTATTATTTTTTTCATAACATGCCCCATTTTTTTGTCCAAAAAATAGGGACCCTCCTTTTTTGGGTTTAAGTGGGCTAGTTTTGTTATCCATATTTCTCTTGTTAAGTGATAATTCCTAGAGTGTTGCATTGTTCATCTTTCAATCTAAGTTTTTTAAGTATCATGGTTCAAGCTCTGCCAAGCTCCCAAGATACCAAATCAAATCAAACAAGATTAAAATATGATAGTTACACGTAAAATGAGTTGATTAAACCATGTCTAAAAATCCAAGCTTGTTTACCTTGGCCATTTTTTGTATTTTATTGTATTTCTTAAGAATTTTGATATCCCCTAACATTTTTAACATGTCATTATTAAATCATTTCAAAGTTCCAAGCCAAGTCCAAAAAGTTTCTAAGTCTTTTTAATACCCTTAGGCCATGATATTTTCCCATGTGGCATTATCCTAGTACCCTAGGTCAATGAAGATTTAATCAAAAGGCTTTATGGTTATATAGCCATGAGGTCCTAAGAGGTCACCACATGGTGATTTCTTAAGATTGTGAGACCATGGAGACTTTATCAATATTCTAAAGCCTCTGAGCCCCCACAGACATGATAATTCACCACATGGTGATGTCATGGGATCTCATGATCTTAGATTGATAGAAGACCATAAAGAAACTAATATTTTTATGACCCCAATAGCCCATGAAGTTGTCACATGGCCACTTCCTAGGAGCCTAGGACCATGGAGATTAAACTGATTATATTAGTGAACTCAAAGGTATAACTCACTGAGAGGGTCCCATGTGGCATCATTTCATACACCCATATAGAATACCTAGCTTGATGAGGTACTTCCATGTGGCACCTAATGACATCAACTTTTCCCTTGAGCTTAAGTTTGATGGGTGTTTATTTGTCCTTAAACCATAAACCTTAGGAATTTAGGCCAATAAATATTGCCACATGGCAATTAATGAGATTAAAATGATAGTTGTCATGAATGTCAAAATTGTTAAAGGATTGATGAAGGTGTTAGTCAATTAAATTCTAAATTTCAATTGTCTTGGTAGGCTTCATGATGACATTGTTTTATTATGTTTGATATGAATTAATAATGGACATGTACATGTTTTATACATATGGAAAGGCCTTTATTTGAGTTGAAAGTTGTCTAATGTGAATGTCTATGTCCAAATAACTAAGTATTTCATTTATTTATCACATTTATTCTAAATTGGTTCATTATCCAATCATGTTAATGTTTTTGTCTTGTCATTCCTTCAATGGAGTTATGATTGACTATTTCATTTGATCGTGCAGGGTTCATCTTTCAGTCTGAGTCATCAATTTGGATGTGTTTCCTCATTAGGGAAGCTTAGACCTCAACCAAAGAATAATGTATAAAATAGAAGCCTATATTAGTTTAATATGAAAGATCATTCATGCACAATGCAATAATGAGGTAAGTCAAGGTTTCTATGCGATAACAAATAAGATACTTGAGATAGCTTTGAACCAATGAGAAAACGATAGATGGTAATTTTTGGATAGGATGGTGGATCCCAAAGCAATCAACTAGTGATCATAGACTTATGGTGTGGCCTATAACTATAGATAATCTGCATGCCTTCATATCTATCATAAATCTTAAACACATCCAACCACCTTCTCTAATTAGCAATGAATATTTATAACTTACTTATTAATGGGATGAGTTGGTAATTGAGGGATGGGTTGGCACCCTCATGTATATTTTTTCTTAGTATTTTCTCAAGGTTGGATCCCTTTAGATTATAGCATAGACAAGTGGACCATACATTCTTAAATTATCCATAGTTATTAGACCAATAATTTTTCATGCTTTCCTAACATAGTGTTTTTCTTGTTATGAAAAGGAATTTTGTAGTTGAATGGTTGTTGTTAATCTCACCATTACTAATCAATAAGATATATCTTGATATTCTAAGTGTTTTTGAAGATCTCACCTATTATTTGCATATTTTTATGGTGTTTATGGTCTACTTTCCTCTCAATAACTTCTCCCTATACTCTCATACCACTTTTAGTTGTTATTTTGATAGGTCTAGCTCAACTAAGGGCTAGTTTCTATGAGATTTTTTCAATCAAACACTTTAGCTTCATGCTTATGGTAACAAGGCCTTTTCTTCCCTTTTTACCTTTCTCTTTCTTTTTCTATTTACTAGTGTGTTAGCTTAAGACTAATAACAATCTACTTATAATGTTAAATCATGATTTTTGAATGTTGTCCATCACCATTTAAGCATTATTGAATATATTAGTGTTGGACTAATAGAGTCTTGTAGTGTTTATAGCTTAAGCCATCATCTATAGTTAGTTTCATTGAATCCCCTTAAAATGAAATTCTCACAATGAACCAATTAAGTTACCCTAAATACCAAGACCTTGTGACCAACAACTTAAGTATATTTGTTCACACTAATCTCTTGTTAGGAGAGATAGGGCCTAACAACCCCTGCCTAATTTGGCTGTTAAAAGACCCCTCAACACACATACCTCATGGTATTTAGGAGATTATTTGTATTTTATTTTTTATTAAACCTTAGGAACCTATCCATACCTTTTATCTTTTGGTGCATTAGTGAGTGGTTATCATCGAGAAGTTACTTCTAGCTTACCCTTGAAACTAAGTTTAATGGGAATGGGAAAGGTCTAAACCTTCATAGTCAACACTCTGAAGCATTAGGTTATCACTATCAAATGGATAAGAAATTATCTTTGGTATTCTAAAAATCAATAAAATACTTATGTAACATCTTCTTAGTTTTATTTTTAGATATTTAGTTAAATAATTAGTAGTACACTTTCATTTCTACTTATGGCTTACTTCTCTCTTTGGTATTATAGATTATGTAGACTAGCATCAACACAATTTTGTGTTGTATGATTCAACTAAATCAATTAACATCAACCTAGTTAATTATGTTTGAATAGAATAAGTTAACCAAGATTGACTTGATCTTTTGTATTCTACTTATTTGCCTCTATTTTTAGACTACATCATCTAGTTTCCAATCAAAAAAAATCTAGATCTAACTAAGTCAAACAAGCTCAACCTAGTTATATTTTATTTTCCTATTTATCCAACTAAGTTAACTAGGTTCACCTAGTAGGTTTATAAACTATTATTTTTACCTATCTATCCATCTAAGTTGACTAGGTTGACCCAATAAATTTCCAACTCTTTTTTGATAACTTTTAAAATTAACTAAATTGACCCTAGTTGAACTAATAGGTTTCCATATTACTATATGGTCAACCAGATCAACCTAGGTCAACCTTATAAATTTTTATTATTTTTTTTGACTTATTATGTGACTAAGTCAACATAGGTTGACCTAGTGTATTTATAATTTCTTTTATTTTGAACTAAGTCGACTATGGTTAACCTAGTTCAGTAGGTATTTGACTATTTTTATTTTATACCAATGTCATATTTTTATGTTCCAATAAATCAAAAACATGGTATAATCAAGGATTTAGATCAAAACATCATTATATTTTCAAATCATATGAAACTATTCAATTGTTTCCTTCATGTCTTCATAATCCCAAACTAATTACTATAACATGTAACCTAAATTTTGCATCCTCAAGGAAAACATAATATAATATGATTGAAGTTACTCACCCTAATCCTCCTTCTGATACCAATGTTTGGAATCCTCCTCCACCCAAAAATCCTACTCCTCCCATTGATACTACTCAATTACTTGATCACATACTTCAATAATTAACTAATATACAAATTAATCATAGTAATCAAATTATACAAATACAAACTCATATATTACAAATGGCAAGTGAACCATCTCAAGTCATCATGACTATACCAAATCAAAATTTTATCCCTCATTTTAGAGATACTAATGGAATTATCATCTCTCAACCTCTCATGCATAAAAAAATGCTTCAACATCTTTAAAATGAACCTTTACCTCCATTCATTGTATCAATAAATATTGGAAACATTTATCCAACTTACATATGATGGAACTATAGACCATGCTATCTTTATTAAATATTTTGGTAATCTCTATAAGGAATGGGTCCAAACTAGAACCTTTGATACCACCAATTTCCTATCCAAAACCTTTGTTGGTGATGCACTTGAATGGTAAAATCAATTTCCTAGACATTCCATTACAAAACTAGAGGATTTAGTCAATGATCTAATGAATTAATTATAACATAATGACCTTCCTAAAAATAACCTTAGTCATTTCATAAATTCTAATAAACTACCTAACAAATCTTCTCACACTTTCATCAAATTATGAAAGTCTCTAGCTCACAAAGAGGACCATAACATGAGAGATTATAATATTTTAAAATTGTTTATTACCACTATTAAAGATCCTCTTTAATACAAAGTTTGGATGTTTTCCCCTAAAACTTTAGAAGTCTTAGACCAATAAAAATTCAAAACTATCTTATAAGTCAATTTGAATCACTTTAAGTAACTAGTAAGGAATATTTTGAATCAATTTCTCATAACATTGATTCATCTAAGCCTCCTCAACCTCAAAATCAAGCATCCAATTCAACCAATTTTAACCCAAATCAAACTCCCTTGAGTTTATAATAAATTAAAAATAAATTTTCACCCTTTAAACCTAAGAGATTTTATATTTACAAACCTCCTCAAAAATGGTACAATACTAATAAGTTTTATTGGTGGCATTCTATGATAGATCATTCTCATGAGACTTGTCATCATCTTCCCCAATTCCTTCTTAACTTATTATTTTTTCCACATTTAAATCTTGATACTCTTATACAATAATGTTATCAAGACTATCTTAAATCCTCTCAAGCCTAATCTAAATAATCACAATCACATCAACATCACCTACCTAATAATCAATAATAAATACCCCATACCTATACCTCATCCAATAATATTTTCCAAATCATAATACATCCTTGTTCTTGAACCAATAAAGAAAGGATAGTTGACATAAATAATTTTAATTGGGTGGTTGTACATGTCAATTCTCCACCTCTTATATCACACAAACCCAAGGAACACCTATTTCAAATTCCTACTCCAAAGTGCATCATAAATGGTTCTCATTTATCTAATATACCTCTTCATCCCTCTCATCTAATTCCTATGTCAATTTTAGCATCCTTAAAATCCAACAAATTAACAAATTTACATGTTTAAAACTACCTCAGCCAACCCAATACAGTTCATTATAATAATTCAACTTCACTCACTCCATATCAAACGTTGAGGCATATTGTGATGCCCATACACATATCACTTTAGACTTTGGGGCATCTTGTGATGCTCATCCCTACATAAAATTACCCCTTGTGGAATCTTATAATGCCTAATCTTCTTATACACTGAATAATAAAAAACAACTTTAGGAAGCCTTGTAAGACACATAGGATTGTATTTCACATGCTCATCTTTGATCTACATGTTGGCATACATTTTGTCTCATGTTTCTTTGTTTTTATGTTTTTTATTTAATTTAGTTTCATTTTAGATACACCATTATTTACTTTGGGTTCTTTGGTTTTATTTCACTTTACTTATACCATTGTTTCCTTTTTGGTTATTTGGCTTTATTTACATTAAGTTTGAAATTTATTTCCTTTACGGTTCCCAGGTAGCTCCTTCAGTTTTCTTAATTAATTTTTAATTTATCTCATTTACATCATTATTTTCCTTAGTCTCTTTATGATTACTTGGTCCTTATTTAATTTCCCTCTCTTTTTAGATAACCATTTAATTTCCCCCTCTTTTGGGATGATCATTTACTTTACCCCTCTTTTTGAATGACTACTAATATCACTATCACTTGTGTTAGATCCCTTGTAGGTTAGTACAAATTCCCTAGTGACATGACTATCATAACATATCCATGTCCCTTCAAGATTATTATTATTTTCCCTTATGACTATCTACGAGTAGATTCATCTTGTATCACTTATTACATGGATAGATATCTCACAATCCTTGTATCTACTTTATTTCCTTTAATTTGAGGCACACATAGGTTAGTTTTGAGATTTAACACTTACCTATGGGTAAGTCTAAGAAACTATATACATCAATTGTAATATCTCTTGTGTTGATCACCTATTTCACACATTATTGGTTATCTTAATATGTATGGAGGAAGAATAGAAAAATACAACAGAGTTAAAATCCAAATAATAAAAGAAACAAAAATCAATAATCAAAATAAATTTATAAATATAAAACTCAAAATCACACCAAATACATGATTATTATTTGGCATATCTCCTATATTAGTTGAAATTTAATTTCCACATTTGGCCTCATGATAGATCCAAGGTCCATTAGGGTGTGGTAGGACATTAGACTGGGGTATGAGGTCTCATTATATTGTATACTTCATCACACAAGTACCTCATATTCATCATAGATCAATGACTCTATAAGGGTTATGAGGATTGGGGAACATGTTTTTGAAAAGTAAGTCCATTTTAATTTTCATGCATATAGCCTTCATGAGATGATTTATATACTTCACTTATTATCCCAAGATTTGCATTCACTAGTTGGAGTGTCATAAGTCCTTGATGTTGAAATTTTCTAGTCTTTCTCACTTGCATAGTGTGTTTCATTCCTATTAAATATATTCGCATTAACCATTTGGCAAATCAAAGTCCTTATCTACATCACATTATTCCTGTTATCCCCTTGTTAGATATTATTTTTATTTGATCAAATCCTTGATCACATTTTACTTATTATGCATCTTTGGATTAGTTTGTGAGATGCATTTTCCTCATAAACACCTTTTCACCATCTAATTTCCACACCATCTCATTTTCATCCTATTCATGTCATTAGGTGGCTATGCTTTCTTACATTGTATCCTAGAACAAGCACTAGTTTGAGTGTAATTCTTTATAGCTTTTGAATTTTCATTTATCCATCATTTTTTTTATGGAATTTATTTATCTTACATTAGATATTTGACATGATTCTATGTTTTTATTTATTTTTGACTTTAAATTATTGTCTTACATTTTGATTTACATTTTCATTTTCAATCATTTTTGTTTTATTTGTGTTTGATTTGACATCAAGTTACATTTCATTTACTTACATATCTTTATTTGATTTTTACTCACATTGATATTTCATTTACTAATAATGATTTATATTATTTTTCATATAATTTAGTATGTTCTACTTTAATTTTCATCATTTTTCATTACATGTTTGGTATTTTTGTTATAATATAGTTTTTATTGCCAATTTTCTAAATAATTTAATTAGTTTTGAGAGTTATTCATTGCTACTTTTTCCATCTTATGTACATATTCATTACTTATATTTATATCCTTCTATCCCTAGGGTTTCTCAAATGTAGGTATTGTACCCCGCATGATTGAAACTATGATATTTGCATGCAATCATTCAACATAAAGGTAAGTCAAGGTATGTATATGGTACTTTTAGTTACTTTCATTTAATTTCAACATTTATTTCCATATTTCATTTGAAGTATCTTTGTTTTTATGTTGTTATGTTTTTTTCAAAGTACCATCCCATGTTACACTATTGTGACATGTGATGAGCTTAGGGTGGGACATATGTATACACATAATATTTGTAAACTTTATCATTTATTGATAAATTATCTCTTATAGGAACCTATCAAAAGTTAATCTCTCTTATTTCACACCTTAAAGGGTTCACTAGGAAAGGCCCATCACCATTGGTCTTGTACAAGATTATTATTTAATCTTATCATGCCTCCTATTAGTCCATCTTACTTAGAGTTTCCATCCATTTACCTCCTATTATGTCTCCCTAAAATCCTGAAACCTTGAAATATGGTTGTCTAAAATACTAAAATATTAAAATATGAATAAGTATAAAATATAATAGGACCCTTCAAAACCTATAATTTTCATTATATCCCCTAACTAGGATGGCCAATTTTCCTACTAGGTCATCCATGGTCAACCTAGTTTAGAAATTTATGGTACATGTTACATAACTAAGTCAACCATGGTCAACCTAGTTCGAGGCCAAACAATAAATTTTTCAAAATTGGATCATAGTAGTCAACCTTTTTATCTAACAATCCATAAGGGTCAAGACATATACAATGTTATGCATACAAAATTTACTTCAATACAATAGATATTAGTATTCATTTTTTCTCATTATTACATCTTGAAACTCTACTACATCTACATCTGAAGGAGCCATTTCTTAGGGTTTGCCTTGGAGAGAAGATAATTTGTCTTATGAGAAGTATTGGTTGAAAGTAAGAGTATTTTAGCCTAGATCTAATTCTATAGTGTGATCCTTACAAATCCAAAAAAAAATCTTGTAAAGCACCATTGGCCAAGGGGGAGATTGAGACTCGACAGGTTCACTCTATTATAAGTATCTCTAACTTTTACTATTTGATCTAATAGATAGATATTGCACAAAGTAATAGGTTTCAAATGTATGACTTCTTATTTAGATTACCTTTGCCCTTAAAATTACTATATTTATAGTGTTTTTAGGCTTTTCATCTTCCACCTTAGGTGATTTAAGCCCCTATTTTCCTACCATGATCCCTTATTTGTTTTAAACCATCCCTTTTCATGTTATAATTTTTTATAATAGTAGATTATATTTCATTTTATGCATAAAATGACCTAGCTAGGGTTATTTTAAAATATTAATTTCTTAGAGGCTTTGGAACCTTCTCCTTTACTATTGTGTGATAAATTCTCCCTTATTTAGGTTTAATATATGTAATTTGGTCATGCTCCTGATATACAAAGTATCTTAATAGATGTTATTTGATTACCTTCTCTAAGCCTAAATTTACTAAGTAGGATAAGTTATATATCTATCTTAATTAATCAGATACATAATCCATCCTCGTCATTCGATTACCACCACTTTTGGGAAAAAAATTTATGCTACAACTTGTTTGCATTTTCATTCTGTATTTTTCTAGTGGGATTTTAGTTAAATTTTAATTTTTTTATCGTTTTGAAAGCATAGTGTTGATTGGATGAAAGTGGTGGGAAATAAATTTAAAGAGAATTTTTGGATGGAATATCCTTTCCTTCCATGGTCCAAGATCATTATATATTATTTCTTAAGATCCATTATAAGGGCTAGCCCATTTTATTCTATTGGAGACATTGTGGACCAGTCATTTTTATTTATTTCTCTCTCCCTTTATTGTTTTATAGTGTTATGTTTCCTAAATTATAATTGAATGAGTGATTGTAAACTATAATTTATGCTATCCAAGAAACATTTTTATTAATACAATTTATGGATATTTATTTTAGTACTTGCACATGTAATATAGTGATTATGGGCTTATTCTTCATAGCATGATCCTTAGACCTTGAGACTGATTCTCATTGTAGGTGTTTGAATGTTGTCTAAATGTGGTATTATTTTATGGGTTTAAATCATTAAAATATCTCTAATTTTATTGTGTTTCAATAGTATTTTTATTATATTTCCCCCTCCTCTTTTATAATTTTTAACTCTATGTTAGTTAGGGTTAATGTAGGGTATATTATTATTATTATTATTATTATTATTATTATTATTATTATTATTATTATTATTATTATATTTTGATTATAATAAATTTTCCATTGTTATTATTTTTTTTGGATTTATATAGTTTTGGTGGGATCCTTACCCTATATGCTTTTGACTAGAGCTCTAACTAGTCTAGGACACAATCGGGGGCCTATATCCCCAAGTACAAAATTACCATAATTACCAATAATGGCCATAACTAGCCCAAGAATACCAATGAATGGACATAACCAACTTAAAAATACCATCAATGGCCACAACCATCCCTGGAATACCAATGATCGGCCATAACCAACCTCAAATACCATCTTAGATTTGAACCTAGGTAGTGCTTATAGCAACCAAGTCACTTTACCAACTCACCCACATCTCATAAATTTTCCATTATAATTATTACATTGTTGAATATGCATATAATGGAATGAAAGAATAGATAAATCATCCATAAATTCATTTAATTAAAACCATAAACATTGATTTTAAACTATCTTGGCAAATGTGTAAATGCATGGTTGTATTGTTTCCTAAACACAAGTGAAAACCTACATGATTGAAACAATGACACTTACATTATCTCTAAATCTAATAAAATACATTAACAATGATAAAAATTAGTTAAATATTTTAAACCAATAAGCCCATTGAATTAGAATAGTTCTACATAGACCAACTAGGTCACCTAGTATATCATGACCCAACAATAATAAACTTTGGGGAGACCCTACAAGCCTCTTTTTAGGAAAGGCTAGATAGCTGACTATCCCACTTGAGTGGGTGTGTTTAATGACCCTCAAAAATTATAATGGGGATATCTTTCTAGTGTCACTAGATAAATTTCACCAAGTTATTTTGAAAAGGTTCGCTCCATGAAACTATAAGGTGGGTATAATCCACACTTGTAAAATATTTTTTAAATTAAGAGTAAACACCTAGTGAAAAGTCATAATATTTACATGATGGGTACAAGACCATTAATAAAACACTAAAATATTGAAAATGTTTGATACCATAAGATATTTCTCTCAGAATACAAAGACAATCATATTTTTAGGTAAGGTTACATCAAATATATGTGTACACTAATGAAAATTTTCAAATTATGAGACATACTAAAATATTCAAATGGGTTCTAGAAAAAAATGTGCTTGATAAGACACCCATGTATAAATGAGGATTATAAACTCAATTATTATTGTGCAAAAAAATTAAAGGACACATACACATCAAGTGCTTATTTTATGTAAAAGAAGTAGAATCTCCATTATAAAATGTAATGAGGCACATAAGGGGCCTCATATATCTTGAAATGAATTCCATGTGTGTAAGTGTTATATTAAACTAACCATAAAGTGATCAATATAGTGTATAAACTCACAAAAATCCGAAAACTTTATACATGAGTGATATAAAATCCACTCCTTTAAACATGTAGAAACCAATAAATTTAAGGATTGTCAAAAGTTTCTCACCAAAATGAATTATCATGAGGTCAAAGTGTATAATAGTGACATATCTCACATAGATAAATAGGATGAGAGGTGAAAGAGGAAAAATGAATGAATAAAAATGTATAACAAATTACTCATATAATGTTTATAGAAAAATATAAAGGAGGATAACATAATATATAGAAAAATCAAACCTTGCTTCTATTGTCCTATTGGCCATAATAATATGCATATATTGTTAGCCTATAACCATGGTTATTTTCAAATGGTAATTATTTCACATCTTTAACCAATTCTAAGCCTAAATAAATTATTTATTAGTATATGGGAATTCTTAAGTTAGCTTAATAAGATACAATTAGTAATATTTCACCAATAGTAGTTACCTTTGTTACTGTTAAATAAAATATAATCATACATGAATTAACAACATACATTCCCCATAATATTATCAATCTTTACAAAAATCTGATATAGAATGGCATAAATTTATAAGTCACTCTACAATAATCTAATAATATTATATAATATGATAATATAATCCATGTAATATGATGAGTATGATCAATATTTTCCCTATAATATATCTCATTAATTCATAGACTATATAACATTTTCATATATAATACCCCACATATGGATATCATATGTTCCAATTTTTCATTCTATCCCACTAGTATGCTTCCCTTCTAAAATGAGGGATGCATCTTATGAATGAATCATCTCAAAATAAAATAGCTATACATATTAGGTTATATAAAAAAGATGTAATCATGTATGGCATGTGTTCTAATATGATTATATTATGTCATCATATAAATATTATATTGTTCACATACATATGAAACATGTATCTATTTTACCCTTATTTGAATTAATGGGTGAAAATTAATCTAACTAAAATATAACTTTGAAATAGAATTTAAATCAATATATATGGCATTCAATAATACATCTCAATGTAAAATACTAGGATTGTTTCTTCTCATTTGATAAAGGCATATGATAAATATGAAAATTACTAAATATATCATGATACTTAGATTTTCTAGTTGATTTTCTAATTTTGGTTTTATTCTAAAAGTGGAAATCAAAGATAATCACTCCTTTGGTTTGCTTGGTTTGGAAATTTTATACTACCTATATTCGGTTGGTTATATAGGTTTAATTTAGTATTATTAGTCAATAATTACATATTAGTCAGTACTAACCTTAATGGGAGTGTATCATAGTGATTGTATATTCTTAATTATCAAGGGAAGCTTCCTTCTTGATCTATATCTTGCATATATTCTTTATCCCTACCTATTTATCTTTTGTTTTTGGAAAGGGAATCTTGCTTCCTAATAGATAGAAAGAGAAATCAAGTTTTGAATCATGTTACATATGTAATATATATACCATTTAGTATTCCATACTTACTTTACCTACATAAGTATGCCCTACCTACTTTGCCTACTTGAGTATGCCCTACCTGATTAAATATCTAGGCCATATCTTGAACTTGAGTATACCCCACCTAAATAACCAAGCCATATATTGATCTTGACTATGCACTACTACCTTATTATAATTGAGTATTTCCTACCTACTTGAGTATGCCCTACCTACCTATCCTTAATTATGTACCTACTTGATTATTCCCTACCTAATAAAATACTCATCCATATCTTGATCTTGAATACCCATACCTAATCCTAACCATACATATATTACTTGACCATATATTTAATACTTGATACCTAACTAAATACATGGTTGAATACCTAAGACATGTCTTGAAAGGAGATGGGGATTTCTAACCTATTTAGAGAAAGGAGTCACTAAAGATAATTAGGCAAAAGCATAAATCCATTACACCCATCATAAAATTATTTGAGGGAGTGGTTAGGGATAATGATGTACAAGGAAATAGTTATTAGGGATGATGAGGGCTAATAAAGGTCAATGAGGTAGTGATTAGGTATGAGGAGGGATGAGGAGGGAGTGATTAGGTATGAAGAGGGATGATGAGTTAGTGACTAGGGATGATGAGGGTTGATGAGGGAGTAAATAGGGACAATGAGGGTTGATAAGGGAGTGATTAAGGATGATGAGTGACAATGAAGAATTATTTTGTTATATAGAGGGGTAAATCGGTATTCTAAACTCTAATATTCAAATTATTAGATGCCTAAATCCCAATCTCTGTATGTAAGTAATATAATTTCATCCTACCCTTTGCTTGCTTGTTAGGTAGGAAAGTGAGCAAAGGGTAGGATGAAATTATACTAATTACATATATATATTGGGATTTAGACATTTAATAATTCAAAACTCAGAGTTTAAAATCTTAATTTATATCTATATAGATATAAATGATTGGAGACTAGTTGATAATTACAATCCCAACCTTATAGTTGACTTAGTTTTTTACATATATGTCTTTGAGAGTATATCCATAATAGAGAGAGTTTCTAGATAGATAGATAGGTGGTCACCAATCTGGTAGATTTTGTTTCCCAGCCCAACTCGATCTATACCTAACATGATCTATATTGAACTTGATCTATGAATTTAATTAAGGTCATATGCCTTAATCTATTGTATCAAAGAGGGGCTACTTAGAGATTAGGCATGGCCAAATTTTGGCCCTACCATACTCTAAGTATGCCCCAATCCCAAATATAGTATATCAAAGGGTAGTATAGGAATGGGTGTCCCACCATAGATATATTGGGGGAACTATTTTAAAGGTTTTACCTCAATATCAAACTTTCCCTAGCTGATAAGGCAATGGAAACTTACCCTACCTAATTCATGTATGCTAATGAGTAAGATGAGGGAAGATTTCCTTCTTGATACCTAGTTTTGCTTCACCTTATATAGAATAACAAGGGAAGAATACCTTATTGATAGATAGAAAGGGAGTAATGAATATATATTAAGGGAACTTTTCCTTCTTGATATCTAGCTTTGATTTACATTTAGATTAGGACATAGATATCAAGAGAAGCTTGTTTTTTTATACATAGATTTGTTCTTACCCTACCTACTTATTTATGCCCTACCTGATGAGGTAAGGGATGTTTGCTTCCTAATATATAATTTTATTCTTATCCTACCTACTTTCCATTTCTATAATATATTCTTAATTATCAATGTAAGCTTGATTTCTAATCTATATCTTACACATATTCTTTTCCTACCTACTTATCTATGCCCTACATACTTATCTTCTATTATTGGCAAGGGAAGCTTGTTTATTGATAGATAGATTGAGAAATGAAGTTTTAAATCATGTTAAGCACATAATAAATCTATACCATTGAGTATTACCTACCTATTTTACCTACTTGAGTATTCCCTAGTTATTCTACCTACTTGAGTATGCCCTACCCGATTGAATATCCAATCCATGTCTTGA
The DNA here is from genome assembly GCA_037957365.1 of Torreya grandis. Taxonomy (NCBI): domain Eukaryota; kingdom Viridiplantae; phylum Streptophyta; class Pinopsida; order Cupressales; family Taxaceae; genus Torreya; species Torreya grandis. The sequence goes on from JARHVA010000347.1 coordinate 4,965,542, forward strand.
TCTTGGTTATATCATACTTGAATACATGATTGAATACCGAAGCCATATATTTTAAGGAGAGGGAACATTATAACCTTTATATAAAAAGCAGTGACTAGGTTACACTTAGGAACAAGTAGAAATCAATTGTACCCACCATAAAGGTATTGGAGGGAGTAACCTAATGTTCATAATGCCCAACATAGTATGAATTATTTGTGTGGTGTAGTACATATCCATATCATATAATAAATTGATGTCATTTTTATACATATTTAATTATGTTGATATGATACATAATGAAATATAGGTGTGGTTAACATGATGTGATGGTTAATTATTACCCTATTAATGTAATAGTTGGTTTTAACTACTTGACATCATTGAATTCAATTCATAATGTATGTTTTGCATTAGTGTGGTGGGCCCATTATTTGCATTGACCTTAATCATAAGTGGATATGGTGTTTTTATGTCATTTTTCGCCTATAAAGGACCTGATTACAAGTAAAATTGACACTAATGGGTGTCTTAGATGCCCAAATCCCAATCTATATATATAATTAATACAATTTAATCCCACCTTTGCTCACTCACCTACCTATTTATCCTAGTTTAGGGCTATAAATACACAATCTCTATATGGTTTGGGCATGTGTTGCCATATATATATTTGGATCCCACCAAAAAATTCGATGATATCTCTGATTTCATGTTTTGATTGAAATAGAATGAATGAAAGAAGATTTTCCTTTTGCCTTATTTGAGTGATAAAATTTTAAATTAGAACATAATCTAATTGGGCACAAGTGGGAAGTCACTACACCCACCATCAAGGTTTTATAGGGAGTTGATAGAGATAAGGAGGGAGTGAGTAGGGATGATGATGTATGATGATGGAATCATTAAGGATGATGAGGGATGGTGATTATCAATGAGGGAGTGACTAGGGATGGTGAGGGAGTGATTAAGGATAATGAGGGATGGTGAGGGTTAACTAGGATGATAAGGGAGTGATTAGGGATTATGATGGATGAGAGGGTAGTGGTTATGTATGATGAGAGATGACTAATTAGTGATTATGGATGATGAGGGATGGTGAGGGTCAATGAAAGAGTGATTAGGGATGGTGAGGTATGGTGAGGGTCAATGAGGGAGTGATTAGGAATGAAAAGGGATGAGGATGGAGTTATTAGGGATAATTAAGGATTAGGAAGGAGTGATTATGGATGATGAGTGATGACGGATAAATTACGTATGATAAGGGATGATGAGGGTCAATCAAGGCATGATTGGGGATAATGAGGGAGTGATTAGAGATAATGAGGGAGTGATTAGAGATAATGAGGGATGGTAAGGGTTAAGAGGGAGTGATTAGGGATAATCAAGAATGAGTAGAGAGTGATTAGAGGTGATGAGGTATGAGGAAGAATTGATTATGGATGAGGGATATATGATGAAAAAATTAAATTAACATAAATTGGTCATTTTATGTCTGCACATCATCGATGTGACCTATGATATCCCAATCACACCACTTTGGATTGAGTTCAAATAAAGTGGTTTTTAAACTTCAATTTTGACAAAACTAAGAATCCTATAAATTCCATCAAGTAATTTAGAAGGTGAAAAAACCTCAAAAATACTATATGCTTACCCAAAATAGATATAAATTGAAAAAATTATACCCCAAAATCCCTAGGTTTAATATTGAAACCTTAAAAAATGCCTAACTACTAGTCAAATTGGAATTTTTTACCATGTCATAAGGCATGAAATTAGGAGACAAACTCTATTAGATTAGATTGAACCTAATTTATTATATTTACTAAAGTAAATTTAAAGTATCTTAACATTTATTTTATTAAACCATATGCCTATTCAAATAGATCTTTTCTACTTTTTTGTGCAATGTGAAAGTAACACACGCATATTTTACCACATATGTGTTCCTTTCACAATACATGAAAAAATGTAGATACCTATTCCATAATATATTTTATACTTTTTAGTGTAATTTGAAAGGAACGTATATGCACTGTGTTTTGTTTGAATTCAAAAACCAAGCCTTTTAGCTCTAAAATGGCTTGGATTCCTAAGACAAATGCTTGGACCTATCAACACACAATTAAATCTAAGAGTTTCGATATAAAATCAAAAATAAACTTCCATCACCAAATATACTACAAATTTCAATGAGAAAGTTCATAAAATTATTACCACGATGACAAGCACGCTCTTTTCTTTCCAAATATATGGTAATTATAATTTTTAGACTATCTTAAGGTTTCAATATATGTTGATTCCTAGTTGTAGATTTGATATTCCATGGCCTACATGTCACATATACATGCCTTTATATTCTTGTGTATTTTTTTCATTGATCTAAATGCAAAAAGCAAGATATGGTTACAAACTAGGCCTATTCTACATTAAAAAAAAACAAGTTTTCAGTTTTTCTAGATAGTTAGAGGGTGCACAGCTAGCTATCCATTTTTTTAGTTTTAAGGATCTATTTATTTGTAAAATTAATTAAAAAATATATTAATTTAAAAAATATAGGTTACAAAATATATTATCTTATATAAATTTCCACCAAATGGTTTTAAATAAAATTAAATATGCTCAAAAAATAAGGGGTTGCACAACCAGCTATCTACTCTATTTTCTTAAAAAAAAGAGTTATTATTCAAATTTTATATTTTTTACATAGTTATACCTATCCATTTCTTAAAATAATAGGTTTTTGGAAACTAGACTCAAAATGCTACAATTCATGTTCGTACACCATCCTTGAATGTTGAGTGTATCCATCTCTAATTATCCAAAAAAGTTTAGATTTCTCATTTTTTTAGGAAAAACATGTCCACAAGTAGGCCCCCTTTTATTCCAAAAATTTGTGCACTTACCATGTACTTCACTTTTTTATGTTATTTTATAGTTTGTGTCTATGTACAATCATCAAAAATTACTTTAAATGTATATGTAGTTGTTCAAGTTAGGATAATGACTATTAGAATTTACTTGAATGGATTTTGTAATAATTAAAAACCTACATATATGAAATATGTCTATTGTGTGCCAAAAATGCCCTCTATGATTATCTAGTCTATTATACCACAAAGCATTATGACTACCTATCAAGATAGTTCTTTTATATTTTTTGATGTTTGATCCTATGTGCATAGTTATATTTATCTTCCTTTCACCTTGAAACCTTAGGTCCATTTTCAACACTTTTCTTGTCTTCTAAAAATGGGCTAGAAAGATGGGTTGGAAAAATCCAACCACATGGTTAACCATTTACTACATTAAAATACTTATAAGAGGACTCAAACCAAATGTAATTCTCCAAGCTAGGTGAATGTGTAGTCCATAATGATCCTCTAGGATTTAGACACTTGACAATATGAAACTTATACCTTAATTTATGTGTTTATATTTGGCTTTGTGACTTGTCCTTAGATGGATTTTTTATTGATGCTTTGTGGAAATGACAAAAGGATGTGCAGATGTATTCTTCAATGTTCAAGTTCAATGCTAGATAACTCCTATATAAGAATAGTCTTAGGTTTGATGTGTATATATAAAACACTATTTATCTAATTTCCATATGTAACTGACATGAAAAATGTGTGGGTGAGCCCAAAGGTATTGTGAATTTGAATAATATCTATTTGGATAACCTAGGATGTTATTGAAAAAGTTATATGATAATAATACTTGGTATCATCTGACAAATTATGGAACCATTTAGGATGGAGGAAATTATGAATTAGAGAATATTGATAGTATTTTTAAGATAGTATAACAATTAAAAACAAACTAGGGAGATCATGTATGTGAATGATAGATAATTTGGAATACCAAGCTCATAGATAAATTAATGGTTGGGATAGAATGTGAGAATATTTAAATTGTGTACACATAAATTATTTATGTTAAGGATTAATCAAAAAATGGTGTTTCCAAGTGTCTAATATGAAATTTAGTGTTTAAAATCTCATCTAAAAATTACACATTTTGGCTTAAGAGAGTATTGAGATGATTCAAACATGGTGATCACTGATAAATTAAAATGTCCTCTTCATATACAATTAAAGTTAGACTAAGGGAGATCACATCTTCAACCCAAATATGAGGATATAAATTTAAATGATTTTTTCAATGTTAATTCACAACATTAATCTTTCAAGATAATCACTTCATTGAAACAAAAAAATTAAAATCAAGAATGAGTCAATGTAAGAAACACTAAAAATTTCACAGTGTATTAAAGGTGAATTTTAATGATTCTATAAAATTTAGTCAAAAATCCATAATTCATGGATACATGACCATCCACATATCATAAGGCATAATTACAAGTCACTAATGTACAATATAACCCAAGTATTATCTTATAAATGTTACTTTATAGTATTTTGATGATTTTACCTTCCATTAAATACTAGTTTATGACTCATCTATTACATCAAAAAGGGAAATCCTATTATTATTTACATAAAATAAATAGATATGGAATAGATAATTTTAACATAGTATAATAATAGATTCATATGTATTTGAAATCTCCTTTAAATAATTATGATTTAAATAAGTTATGGTATTGGTATATTCCCTATACTTTGTGGGGTATATGGAAGGAAAGAAATGATAGAGTGTTCATAAATTACAAGAATTCTAGTTTCAGAGTGTCTTGTAAGATCAAAAATCTTATTTTAGATAACTCCAAGAGTAGTGAGCCTATTAAGAAGGAGTATTTTGGGGTTAGAAGGTTTTTATCACCAATAATTGGTATTTAGAATACTCTATCCCTTGATTAACCTAAGAATTGAGTTTAGAAAGTCCATCAAATGTGAAGCTTGCTCTCCCAAATGGGTTAAATTAAATTTTGATTGGGCTTATAAAGGAAACCCCACTCTAGTAGGATTATAGGCATCATGATTAACTCAAAGGGATAAGTATTAATACATATGTAGGGAGTATGGGAGTCTAAACCAACCACTAGGCCAAGTCTAGAGATGGCCTTTGGGGGTTGAAATTGGCTAAGGAGCTTGGGGTGAGAGAATTGGTTTTAGAAGGGGATTCCCTTAATATCATTCAATTCTTCTCTAATATATATTATTCAAGTTAGACCATTAGTAACATGATGGAATAAGCTTTTATTATTATTATCTCCTTTGTTAGAGTCTATATTTAACATGTTTTTAGGGAGGGAAACCAAGTAGTTGATTGGTTGCCAATCTGGGAGTTGTCTCCAATAGTTTTAGTGTTATCTAAAAAATAACTCTCATATGTCATTGTTAAAAAATAAACAAAGAAGCCTCTAGTTCATTGTCCAAGGAGTAATCCTGGAAGAGACCAAATCATATAAGACTTCATGATTCTCAGTTTGATTAATTTTTAGATTAATTTGATGGATTGGTTGAGTTCTCAAGATAAATGTCTCAATGAATTTTCAAAAGGGTATTTAAGATGGTGTTTCTCATTTACATTCTAAATTCTCAAAGGTTCCATCAAGATTGTTAACTAAGAGAAAGAGTTGTTAATAAATAAATAAGACATCAAGGAGATGATAATGTAGATGAGAAAAATTGAGGAAAGAATTGGTAGATTAGATGAGGATAACATCCATTCAAAAATAATCTAGAAGCTATGGTGGATTGCAGCAAAGTCACTATCATAAATAGTTTAACTAGTATGGATATGTTTATTTAGCTCATCAAAAGTAGGCATGATGGTGAAGGCTCAATAAAATATGCTAAGAAGGAAAAAGGATTGATCAAGGAAAAACGCTAGACTCTTGAGGCTTGAGATATAGATTATATGAGACAAAATTTGAAGAAAATGTTGACTAATTAGGATGAGGCCCTTGGGGGCAAAAAATTTAGTGTCCTGTGGTTTCTTCTTGTTTTATTTTTGTTGTATTTTTCATTGTTTGCATTGTGAATTAGATGTGTAGTAGATTTTTGTTGGTTTTTCCCCTTGGTTTCAAACTTCTCTCTCTCTTCTATTTTTTGAGACCTTGTATATAAGATCTTTGTCTTAGGGTAGAGTCACCTATCAAAAACTCCTCTTTACCAATGATAAAAAATAATATATCCAAATGTTTAAATTTTAAGTATTGATTACATTAGAAAAATTATAGACCAACCATAATATATATGAGATTAATGTCATTTCTCATCCTACTAATTAGATTATCCTTTTGAATCCTCAAAAGAGGAATTTTACATAATGATCAAAACCTCCTCAACATATGTTATAGATACTACTTGAGTGTAATTTCATATCATTCCATCGACCATTATAGTTTGATATAACAAAGGTAAAATATAATGGATTTGATATTGATGTGTATTATGGTTGACATAGATGCCTGGGAAATTATACTAACAAATGATATAATAGGAGACATAAGATACAAGATTTAATTGATGATAACACTCTTTAACTCCATGATTATCCAATACATGTTAATGATTTTTTCACACAACCTATTTCATATCTTTAGACAACTTTTGAATTCTTTTTAGCATTTTAAATACTATAAACTAAGTGTGATCATTTCAACTATGATGATGATGATGGATATTGTATAACACATTATCATTTTTATGATTTAGACATTAATATAGATGTTTATTCTCACCTAAAGGCAAATGAAATGAAACATTATTGATTTAGGACCTACACGTGGATATCCTATCAATGGGATATTTAGTTAGTAGGAGAATAAATCAAATTTAAAAAAACAAAAAAAATCAAAAACATCAAAATCAAAGCCTATATATTATATGATTTGCTAGCTTACCTCATTGATTATTTATCATATACATAATAAATTACATATCTATTTTCTAAGAACATATTATTCATAGTATACATGAGTAGGATGGAGGACATACATAGACATTTCTTACACCCAAGGGCTACCTTTCTACATAGGGGGCATACCTAGACTAGAGGAATATATGTACACTTTATAGGTTGTATATTTATATGATAATTTTATTGGTCATATTGAGCTATTTACATTGTTTATAAATGTTTTTCTCTTATGTATACTCTTTAGGGTGATAATCTATATAGATATTATGGTTTTATATATATTCTGATAATATTAATTGATTAAGTGGACTAATATTGATTGTTTTATGCAAATTTTATGTTGTTGATTATTACATTATGTGATTATTGATATGTGTTATATGAGTACATTAGTTTTATTTTATCATGTCATTCATTGGTTGTGTCAAGGATCCTAGATTCTATGTAACGGCCATGGTGTGTTTGTGAGAGGTCAAAGTTAATTCAAGGTCATGTTGTATCAAATATTTATATGTGTTTGATTGATCAAATATTTATATGTTGGCATATCTTATCATTTTTTTACATATAATGTACATGATTAGATTTTTCCATATATAACATGATGTGCAAAAATATTTATTTTGAGATGATTAATTCTCAAAATTCATCCCTCATCTCAAAATGGCGGCATACCATGGGATTTTCTTAGAGATTCAAGCCATGATAGAGATAATTCAGATTTTGGGTCAGATTATGTGATTTATATGGGATAGTTTTATAATATTGATGCATATGTGGGGAATTTTATAAATTTTAAGGAATAATTTATGTATTATATGATATTCTAAGACATATTATATGGTTCAAATTGAATATATTTTATCAGATTGAGAAAATTGGCATATAGATTATGGCATTCTATATCACTTTGATAAATAGATGAATCATATTTAGGGAATGAATGTGGTTCATACAAACACTTTTACATTTATATGATGAGGATCAATGATACTACATAATAACTTTGGGTCTAAAATTTATCTGTACTGGTTGATTCAAAGTTTTAATTTACATACATATGTGTTTTGGGTTTACACTAAAAGAGTTATGAATTTATTTTAAGTAGTAAAATTGAGGTTATGTGTCACTCAACTTCTTCTATCAATTATCTATATCTAATTAGGGCTTAACATACTTCTCAATGAGGCATAATCACCCCATGGCATTCTCTAAATGAGTTCAAATGATAGCTTTCTTTGCATATTCACAGGGTTATTCATTCCTTGAATCCTCAATTTCAAATAGTTCAATGATCTATATTATTTCATATCTTCTATCATGAGTGAACTTTTATTTTTATATGTTTCCTTAAAGGTTTTTGCATGGAACAAGCTAGATATTCAGGTCATACCTGGTAACATCCAATGTGATTAGATACATGTATCTAATTCTTTTATTTTATCCTTTTAATCTAGTATTTTATATACTATAATAAAATGGGGCATTTTTATTTACATAAATTTTGTATTAAACACTTGGAAACATATTTTTTTACATATATGACTTATGCATACACATTTAAATCTTGTGTACACTTTTACCTATCTATTTATCTATCTATTAGCTTATCCAACCCAATATTATCTCATTAATATTTAGGAATTCTATACTATATTCATCACTCTATAATACTAAATATATTATCTCCATATTCCATATCATTAATTTCCCTCTCTAGATGGTGTTGGGAACATTTAGGTGTTGGCAGTTACCATAGGTGTTTGGCTTTATTATCAGCCCTGAGATCCTTAATAATTAAATCTAAAATTAAAAAATCTCCCTTAGGCAATCCTAAATACATTTCCTATGTCAAATATGGGGGGCAGATATCAAATAGTCATCCATAAATACAAATCAATTCTAAGTCCATACCTATCTAAACGTATCTAGCACTCATCTTAGAAAGTCCTCACAAGCTTGAGAAATCCATTGGTGTCCTATGGAGGTATTTCCACTAAATTACCCACATTTTAAAATCCTCAAATGAATATCCATAAATCCAATTATGAATACAAATGAAAATTCAAATTTGTACATTGTTAAGTGTTGAATACCTAAGCAATGGATTGCATGATAGTGTATCATTATTGATCACACATACACCTAGGTGGGATAACTACATGCGGTTTGGGTTATCTTCAAGTTATTAAAATGTATAAAATTATCAAGCACTCAAAAAAGGTTAGTTACAGATATCCAACACATATTTTTTAACCCCTTTTCCAACTCTCTCTCGTGCTAAAATTTAAGTTGGGATTTTAAGGAAAAAGGAAGTAAAATCAGGATCTATACAATACTAAGGTGAAGAAAACATATTTGAAGGTATATGTATAAATATATGGTATAACATATTATCATATTCAAGCTGGATAATGTCAGAATATAGTGGATAGTATCATTTCCCCATGTGTTTAAGCTGCATCAATAGTGTCTACATAGGTTTTGAAATTTATTTTCCTGGTCTGAATAGCTACATAGCTTACACAAATTTATTTTAAATACTTTTACATGGGAAATGATTAGTATAAAACAAAATATAATCTAAGTCCCTTCTCTCCTCTCTCTTTTTGTCATTTTTATATTTAGTAAGTGCAATCAATATCTCTTTTACATTTAAATTTGTATGATAAATTACCTATCTTTCATAATCCAAAATTCAATATTTTTTTAATTTAAATCACATAAATTTAAAAATAATTAACATCAGGTTACAAAACCTTATCCATCTCTTACATGACTAGACAAACTTAGATCACAAGTTGATAGACTTATTGGCAATATTATGAGTAGTGATATGAAGGCACCTTGTTAATAAGGTGAAAACATCTATTCTTAATATGTGATATTATTTTTAGGTTATATTTCTATTCTAGGTTCATTTTATATTATTATTTTTAAATTCATTCTCAAATAATGCATAATTTCTAAACCATTCATTTATTATGAAATATCATGATTTATCTATGAATCATCATTTCATTATTGAAATACTTTGTAAAATTTCTTCCCTTGAAAAAACATGCTTTTCATTTATAAATCCTACTTATTTTTAACATATTACTTTCATTATATGGTTAATATATTAGTGATACTTAGATTTACTACTTTTAGTAGTTTAGGAATTTGTGTTTATCCCTAACCTGGTTCTTATAGAGTCCAACCTTAAGTCTTGCAAGCTAGAAAATCAAATAGTGACTTTAGACTCCTATCTCTTTTCTGAGAATCACAAGTGTTTTTATTTCATGCCCATTTTAAAATCCTTGTGTTTTATTTTAATAGTTATAGCTACATTCTATCACACATGGTGGTACCCCACATGTATCATTATTATTTGGCTTTGTGTCTCACCTAGTTTAAAGTCTTTTCAACCTTGTTTCAAAAAGATTTGCATTAATTTCATCAATCCATAGTTTTCCTTGTAAACTCATATATTCCTTAATATCAAGATGTGGCATTTTGTATGTTTAACCCATAGTGTGTCTTTATAGTTATGTTTTCTACTTTTTTAGGGTCAATTATTTAGCATTTTAGTTTTATTTACTCCTATCTATAGTTTTTTTATGCATACAGTCTCTTTTTTCCTTATTTTTTAAACATTAATGTCTTACCTCCCTCCCATGGGGTGATATTATTATCACATTCAAGGATAACCCCTTGATATAGCTTGATAATAGGCAAAACTCACTATAGAACAATGGAGGGTTGATAGAAAACATAAATTAAACACCTCTAACCAATACAATACAATAACCCTCTTGGTTTTGATATTAAATAAGAGTGGGACTTTTATATCCAATTTTAATCTTATTTTCTTGTTTATCTATTTCATATTTTCCCCACTTTTGTGATCGATCTTCCATTTCCATGAGGCTTAATCTAGGGGCACCCTTGATCCCTCTTAGATTTTTAGGTATCAAGGCCTTAACATGTTTGGTAGTGCAAGGTGCCTCATCATTTAATTTCCACCACTCCACCCTTTGGATGTCACAACATTAATAATCATAGTGATTTAAATTACATTTTTATTGTAGCACCACCATTATTTGCATGGTCCTTATGATCACCTCCTTGGGATAAAATTTCAATGGCAATTGAGATTTTGTATCTCCTCCTTTTTCCCTTATCTTCTTGTTCATATTTCCTTGGGTGTTAAAATACCTCACATTCATGGTGTTTTTCTCTTTGATCTCCAAAATTATTTATTTGATCATTACAAGACCTCACATTCTTGGTGTTATGATATACATTGTCTTTTGAGTTCCAAAATTAGTTCCTTGGGCATTATAATCCCTCAAAGTCATGATTATGTGAGGTGTGTTTAGTTCTTCAAGTGTTTTAAACCCTCAAATTTATGGTGATGTGATCCAAATTTCCCTTAGATCTCTACTATTATTTCCTTGGGTGTTACAAGCCCTTATGTATGTGGTGATGTAAGGTGTGTTTCCCTTAGAGATCCACCACTAGTTCCTTTTCTACTAAAATCCCTTTTATTTTTGGTGATGTGAGGCATGTTTCCATTAGAATTCCACCAAATTTGACCACTATCACCTTTTGGGATCCAAGTTATAGGTAAATTCACAAAGGTGAGGGATAAAAAATGTCCTACCCATAGACACAGTTTTTTCTAAAAATCAAGAAAGCTCAACTCTTGTAGATTATTTGAGATGGCTACACTCAAAATTTGAATATCGTATAATAACATGAATTATAGAATTTCAATTCTAGTTTATAAAAATTTAATATTTTTTAAAAATGGTTAAGTATAAATAGGTTAAACATATAAAATTTGAAGAGGAAATCCTATTTTGTTAATAAAAATAGAGTAGATAACTACTCATAAAGCCCCTCATTTTTTTAGCATCATCTAGTATTTTTTGAAAGATTTGGTGGAAATTTAGATAAGATCATCTAGTTTGTGACCTATACTTAAAATATATATATATAATAAATATTTTTTTATTAATTTTAAAAGTAAATAGATTCTAAAAATTAATAAAATATGGATAGCTAGTTGTACAAGCCCCTTAATTACCTCATAAAAAATTGAAATTAGTTTTTTTAATGTGTATAAGTAGGCCTAGTTTATGACCATATGTGTTTTTGGCATTTGGATTAATGATATATAGTGGCCTAAAAAACCTATCGTTATAAATCAACATAGATGGAAACCTTAAAATAGCTAAAAATTTAAGAAAATTATATATTTGGAAAGAGGAGAATGTGATTAACATTGTAGTAATAATTTTATGAAATGTATCATTAAAATTCATATTGATTTTTATGATCAAAGTTGGATTTTTTTATTTTATATCAAAAAACATAGATTTAATTGGGTTTGTGATCCAAGCCTTAGGCTTGGGAACCCAATCCATTTTTGAACAAAAATGCATTATTTTTGAAATTAGACATAGCATAGCATGTACTCATTATAATGTGTATGTGTTATCAACTTTGACATATCATAAAAAACAAAAAGGATCTATGTATACATGTTTATATTTATGTATCTATCTATTCACATTTATAAATTTTTTTTATTTTTTATTTTAAAGTGGAGTGTTTCAATATATATACTACTACACAAAGGATATATTGGATATAGTGATGCAATTTTGGTGAGCTTGAACCCGTGAACATAGTTTTGACTACATAGAATATGATTTGGGGTTCAACTAGGCCTAGTTTCATTACAAAATGAATGAAAGAGTTAATTGTTTCAATGACGGAGGTAAATAGGGATAATTTGAACCCTTTGAACATAATTTTGATTATAAGATGTGATTTCAAGCTGAATTAGCTTACATATCCTGACATATTGAGTGAATGAGTGAATTGTTACAATCAGAGATGAAGTTTGAGTTAAATTAAGCCCCATGAACATAGTTTTGACTATAAATGATGTAATTTGGGGATCTCAACCCCAATGTCATAAAAAAAACCAAATATCCATTGGTTAAATATGAAGGACATTAATGTTAATTTGATCCCTTCAACCTAACTATGACTATAAAATGTGATTTAGGGATTAATCAAATCCAATTTCATTAGAGAGTGAAGCAAAGAATAATTTTTTTCAATGTTAGATGTAATTTTGGCATGTACAGGATGTGGTTTGGGTCTCAATAAACTTTGATGTCATCATATAATGAATCAAATAGTTGATTGGTTTAATTTTGGAGGTAATTATCATTGATATGATCCCCTTGAACCTAATTTTGACTATATAATGTGATTTGAGGCTAAATTTAATTTTATTTAATCATATATTGAGATAATTAGTCAAATGGTGTAATTAGTGACATGATTTTGGAAAAATCGAGCCATATGAACCTAGTTTTAATTGTATATGATGTGATTTGGAGTGAAATTAACCCTGGTGTCATCATATAAGAAACTAAATAGTTGATTCATTTAATCAAGGAGAAAATTGAGGCCAATTGGATCCCCTTCAACTTAAATTCAAGAGAAGGACATGATTTGAGGCTAAATTATCTTTAATTCCATCATGAATTGATCAAATTAGTTAATTAGTGTAATTAAAGATGTGATTAAGGCCATATTAAGCCTTGTGAACCTAATTTATGGATCAATTAATTATATATGATGTAACATATGGGTTAATTGACCCTAATTTTATCACAAATGAAAACACATAAGTAATTAGGGCCAATTTAAACCCATTGAACCTAACTACAAGTATAGGATGTCATTTGGGGCTAAATTAGCTCATATTCCCTATCATATTAATCTAATTAGTTAATGGTTATAATCAATGATGCAAGTTAGATGAAATTAAACTTTGTGAATCTAATTATGACTACTATATAATTAAACTTAAAATCATTAAAAAATAATATAATTACGATGATTTATGGGTATAAAAGGAAGTTGGGTCTGCAATTCTGATTATTTTCTTGTGTATTTTTTGCAGGATGAATCATGGAGAGTGATTCAAAATGCATCAAAAATGATAAAAAAATATGCACATAGTTATACCTAAAAATTTTATTACTCATTCATATAGACTGTGAAAACATCAAAACTCTTATAATATAAATAGTCCACTAATTTAATCATGAAGGAATATGGGGCCAATTTGAGCCCCTTGAACCTAACTACAAGAGAATGTCATGATTTTAGGCTGAGTGAGCTTTGATTATGTCATGAATTGATCTAATTAGTTAATTGGTATAATTAGAGACTTAATTTCAGCCAAATTGAGCCCTATAAACCTAATTTATGGCTTAATTGATTTATAAGATGCAACAAATGGATTAATAAACCTTAATTTTATCACAGATATATATAAATGTAATTGGGGTAAATATGAACCCCTTAAACCTAACTATGAATATAGGATTTGATTTGGGGATAAATCATCTCATATTTCCTAATATATTTAGTTAATTAGTCAATTACTATAGATGCAAGTTGGACAAAATTAAACCTCATGAACCTAATTTTAACTATATAGGATATAATTTGGGGGTTAATCAACCCCAATGTCATAACACCTTAAATAAAGTAGTCCACTAATTCAACCACAAAGTAAAATTGGGCCAATTTAAGCCCCTTCAACCTAATTATGACTATAACATGTGATTTAGGGCTCAATCAACCCCAATTTTGTACAAATGTAATCATAAAGTAAATTGTGACTAATCTTAACCCCTTAAACCTAACTATGAGTATAATATGTTATTTGGGGCTAATTAAACCATGTATGAACCTGATTTTAGTTGTATAGGATTATTTAGACATTAATCAACCCTAATTACATCCCATAATATTATAATTACATAGTTATATAGTATATAACTAAAAATATATAATATGTATGTGTTCTATCATGTACACATTACTTTCATAATAGATAAAACTCTTCCTCAAATTTTTATTTTTAAACTTATTTTGATAATTTTATCCCCACTTAAATTCTCTGCATCATTCTACACCCTACATAGTTAAAGATAAAAGGTATCAAGTTATTTTTTGGACCTAACCATCAAAACCTATCAATTTTGTCTAGTCATGGGTGACAAATCTCATTTAAATAAGAGGAAAAGTTAAAACAAAAAACACATGAGTACAAGTGTTGAGATAAAAACAAAGGGTACAAATTTAAACATTTTACTCAAGACAAGGTATAAATACTATCCCTAATGAACCAAATGTTTTATATGATGAATTGAATAATGATGATGACTGTTTACCTAAAATTCCAAAATATGTTTCAAGTCCACATTCAAATTATGAAGTTTTTAATTTTGTTGATTATGAATATATGCATGATGATTTACCCCTAATAATGAATAAAATTACATGAAAACACAAAATTATGAAAGTAATAATGAATAAAATCATATGAAGACACTAAAAATGAAAGTAATAATGAATAAACTAGTAGTGGATCATAATTATATAAAAACCCCATCTCAAAAAATTCCACCATTAGTAACACCTCTAAGGATTTTGTATAGAAAAGGCAAGTACTTGATTAAAAATGATGAAAACATTTTGAAACTAATTTGTAATAAGATGCTTAACACCATTAAATAATAATATTTTAAATAATTTGGGATAATTTCTTTGAAAAATTAGAATTTAATAATGAAAAATGTCAATTATTTGTTTCATTGATGGTATTTATTAAGATGAGGTCTATAATGTACACCCTAGGACTAAGAACATATAACATGGATGGTGAAAACAAGCAAATTATTGAAAATAAACATGATCCATATCATATTGTAGGTGTGAAGAGACACAAAAAATATTTAATGTTTCCTAATGCATAATTAAAACTTGTGTAGTAAGAGGCCAAACATGGAAAAACACTTAATTTCAAAAACTAGATAAGAACTTAACATAAACAAAAAAATAATAAGGAAAGAAATTGGAATACATAAAATACTTAATGATGATAATACTAATGATCTCTAGGCATTATCTAATAAACTTCAATGAAAGGATAAGGCTATAGTTGATGTTCTTAAAGATTTATTTGCATAATTTTGGAAAGACAATACAAGAGTTTCACCCAATACAAGAGATGTCATGAAAATAAGATTTGGTTCTCGTAACTATAAACCACATTTGAAAAATTTATTGTATATGATAAAAACATAAATTTATTAAGGTTTTTACAAAAATATCCACAAATTTATATTATTCAAATATATTTTGATATGGCGACACCCTTCTATGTAAAAAAATCACACATGCACCACTTGTTGTAGGCAATGTGTTGAATTTTTAATGCACTATGATGTTTTTTGTCATATAGGTTGTACTTTGCATAGTAAAAACATGTTTTAAGAGTGTGGCATGGAAGTTCTACCAAAATCAGCAAGGGAATTTATTCCAACCACTTTTTTTGAAAGACCAGATGGATAGATTTTTATAACAAAGCATGTTTGGATGAAACTTGTAGAATTTGTCATGGATTTATAAAATTAAAAATTATATCCATGAGGATATTACAAGTTTTATTAGGAAATATTAGTTTGTTTTAGAAAATAAAAATCTATGTCATATTAATTAAAATATGGAAAAGAATTTAAAAAGTGTAAGCTTATTATAAAATAAATACTTGTTTCAAAATTTATGGTCAATTTCAAGGAGGAAATCATTTGAGTAGTAAGGCAAACACACAGAGCTAAATGGCCAAATGATAAATTTAATTTAATTAAGGACATATTCCCACTTGGTTATATTATTTTAGTAGTCAGCTTTTTTAATACTTATAAATTCAAACCACAAATGGAAGTTCAGTCATAGTATTACAACTCAATACAAGTTTCCATATCCATGCATATAGCATTCATGTATGCACCTGATATTATATTAAAAAATTGAAAAATATTAAGGGAATACCATTAATGTATCACTAATGATAGATCACATTATATAGAGTATGTTCAAGGTTGTTCAATGATGTTCTATGGAAAGTTGACTAAGAAGAACATTATTTCCAATCAACATTATATTTGGTCATAAAATTACACATCATATTTTAAAAATACATGAATGTTTTATTGGTTGATTATGATACATGTTACCATTGGCATAGAACATATTTGGAGTTGTACTGAGGTTGGCCATGAAAATAGGAACATGATGGTGTTAGAGCATGTGTAAAAAAATCCATTAAAAGAGGAGAGTTAAATTTTGAAGATGGTGTTATTTCAACTAATGTTAAAACCATTATTAAATGGTGTAATAATGAGATGTGTCATGATGATCAATAAAATTCTAGTGTTTTTAGATATTCTAGTTGATGGAGGATTAAAATTTGGCATATTATGAGGCTTTTATGACCGTAATGGGATCAAGTGAGATCCACTCATTTTGTAGCTCAAATGTAAGTTCTTAGAATATTCATATGAGACACTCGGCATGCTTATATTCTACATCTATGGACTTTGTTTGGAATGAGTGTGAGTCACAAGAGTGGGTGGATGAAAGGAGCTATAGACCTCTAATTATAATCAAAACATATCAACTTATAGAATCATTACAGCTTACATATATGACATAATCACATGACTTTGACCATGTATCTAATCTAGTGTAATCAGGTAGAATATTAATCATTATGTACTATATTTTCATTATTTATTTGGATATCATTATTAAAACAAATTATGATATAGGGCATGTTTTTGTAGTTATTATGGATGAGGACAATGAAGAGGGAACCAATTACTACTTATTATGGTGAGTAGAGTAAAAAATATATTAACTTCCCCCATCTTAGAAAGGGAAAACATTGACTATCCCACTACGTCTGTGGTAGTCACTGGAACTTGGCTTCAGCAATATCTTATCATAAATTTAGATATATGGTTATTTGAATAATATGAAACACATAAGAAGATACTACACTATTCAAAATTAGTTGTTGAAAAAATATTTAATTGCTTAATTATCATGGGAGACCATTAAACAAGAGTCTATGGAAGGTTTATGAGTCTAACCATGAGGTTATTCTTATTACTATCAATATTAAAATAGAAATTAGTGGTTTATTGGATTGAAATTCCAAAGTATGTTAAGTTATAAAATGTAAATTTATTTAATTTTACCTAATTTTATAGATTTTATAAGTAATAGATATAAAAAAAATATTAGTTAATAAAAAAAAAATAGGTTAGTAGTGTCAAATAAGCTTCCACCTTCATGGATTTTGAACTATTAGTAAACAATATCATATTCTTGAAGCTAAGAAAAGCTTAATAAAATTCTAAGAGAAAGTTGGTATCATTATTATAGAAATCCATATTCTCTTAAAGATAGAATGGGTACTACATATCCTAACCCAATGGTGTTATAAGTCACATTCATGGTAGCAAGTGTCATTTTACTATCCAAATGTGTTGGGAGTGATGGATTTGCATGTGGAGTTCAATAACTTATCTCTTGACTATAAAAACATTATATTTCAAGACTTATTACTACAACATCTACCATGGATTTATTTATAAATATAAATTTACATGTTCTAGGGTGAAATTATAAGTCTTCAACATTCACATGTGAGTTCTTTTGGTTCATGAAAATGACTTGTGGTTTTAATTCTATGCACAACTAAAGCTCACCTAAAAAATTAAAATTTTCTCATATTTTGAAGGGCATGCTTGATTGAGGTCAAAATAATTATTATGTATCTTTATTGAGCATTATTTGAGGCAAATAACCTTGTCTTATACATTATCTACCACCCCCAACATGATTCTAGTTCCAGTTTTCAACCATGAAGCACCAGAGGTGGAGATCTCTATCAACATTGATAACATTTGTTTTTAGTGTTTCCAAACTCTTGATCAATTTTAAAACCATTCATCCATGTGTATTTTGATGTCATGGTCATGGAGTCACATTTCATTTGGATTTCCAAATGTGTTAGAAGTGATGGATTTTCAAATAGAGGTTCCATAGGTGGAAATTTTAATGGGAGGACAAAAATGTGTCTCTTGACTACATAGTCATTAATCAATATAACATTGAAGTCTCAAAGCCAACTTGATCATAAATTGAACATAATGAGTCAAATTTTATCCAATGATCTATAACAATTATTTTAAATTTATATATCTAACTCAATTTCTTAGATTATGAACCACAACACTCAATAAAGATTAATATCATAATGTCAGCATTAGTATACTCAAACTTTCTATAACCAAAAGTCTAAGATAATAGTTGTGAACTATAAGAGTTTAAAACATAGACTAAATAATATTTAGTTTTAACTAAAATAGGTTCACCTCATGCCTCAATAAAACTAAATCAACAAAGACAATGAATCAAAGATTCATAAATCTTTCATAATAACAACTGACAATGTATGGATCCAACTAGATTTTTAATATTTTAAACCATAAAAATCTAAGAAGAGTAATATTAAAATGTAATAAACAACATTTTATAACTACCCCTAATTGAAATCCTAAGATAGCAATTATGAACCATAATAATATGAGTGGACTAAATCTAGACTAAAACAAAAGTGTCTCACCTTATGAGCGAATAAAACCACTACAACCTAGAAATAATCAT
The DNA here is from genome assembly GCA_037957365.1 of Torreya grandis. Taxonomy (NCBI): domain Eukaryota; kingdom Viridiplantae; phylum Streptophyta; class Pinopsida; order Cupressales; family Taxaceae; genus Torreya; species Torreya grandis. Next base: position 4,984,958 of record JARHVA010000347.1, read on the forward strand.
AGTAGTGATATTAATTTTGAATCCAAATAGATTAATTAATAGG